>VXAA01002046.1:238501-275037 GCA_013399115.1 Anseranas semipalmata
CCGCTCGTCCCCGCGCCCCGGCCCGGCGGCGCCCCCTTCCCGCGACCCCCCTCCGGGCCCCGGTCCGCCGGGCACCTGGCTGCCCCCAGCCCGCGGGACCCCCGCCGCCCCCAGCATCACCAGAAAGCCGGGGGAAATCCTTACGGCAAGTTTCTGGGGGGGGCTGCCCTGCCAAAGCCCCCGGCGCGGCCCCGCCGGTACCGCCCGGAGCCGGCGCGAGTGGCGGCTTTCCCCGGGTCCCCCCCCCGGTAACTTCACCGGCCCGGCCCGGGCGGCTCCGGCCGCAGCCCGGCGGCTGCTCGCAGGGTGGCCAAGTCCTGGGAAAACAACTCCGGCTGCTCCGCTCCGCGTTCAGATGCTGCTTACCGGCATATGCGGCTCCATGCGTGGTGCTTCTACCCGCTGGGAAACCAGCAGCATCTTGGAGCGGGGCTCAGCCGGCTTTTAGATCCACTTTGGCTGTATTTAGCAAAACCCAGCGCCGCGGAGGACTCGGAGGCTGTTTTCTCCTTTTAGGTTCCAGACAAGTTCATCCCGGCGTTGCAGTTTGCTAATGATTCACTGTCTGTCTCAATCTGCTCACTACATTTCCATCAACCCACAGCTTCCTCACTTAGAAGGTGGAGTTAGTGGGGTTTAAGTTACTGATAGGCATATCTAAGTGCTGTGTCACTCAAAGAGGAGGAGACACACACGCTCTCACACACACACACACACACCGCTCCGGGCTTAAAGGGGAAGCAGCACTTTCCTCTCTCCAGAAACTGGAAACCTCAGAGATCCAAGGCTGCTTCTTTCTTTTTTTTTTTCTTCTTCCGTGCACGAAGGCGAAAATCAGGCAGCCGTGGGCAGTAGTTAGCGTGCAAAATGCTGCTTGGCATGTTCAGAGCCTTCTTCAGAGTGCTTCAGTGCCATTTAGTGCAAAAGTAGGGTGCCGCCGAAAAATACTGGCCATCAAGGGATTTTTTTTTTTTTCCCCAAATCAAAGTGTACAAATCACTAAAAAGATAGCCCTGGGCACGAAGCTAAAGGTTTGACTTATTCCTAGCAAGTGTAATTTCCCATCTCTTCATGCCACGACTATCCGATACTCAACGCTTAACACTCACAAAAGGGTTAAACTCACCTCGCACAGGTGAACCCAGGTTAGCGAGAGGGAAACAGCAGAGCTGTTTCGTTTTCCCCCTCTGCACTACCTACATCTCCTTCTGAAGACGGACACAAATCCAAACGGAGAGCCGCCGTCAAACCACGCACTTCTCGAATGACCGTAAGCGCGCTCGTCTCTGAGTATTAATTCCGACACGCCAGCAGCCGAACGAACCCGCTCACACCTTCTCTTGGGCTGTGCACAAGGGGCCAGGACGAGCCAGCTGCGGGCAGTCAGGAGGCACACCGGGTCCGCAAATAATTGCTGGTATAACTTCATTTCCTTACCTTCCCAACCGGTGCGACCGTCATTCCTGCCCCGCTGGAAGCCCTGGCCCCGTACGCTGACCCAGTGGTGGGAGGTGGGAGACACAGCACCATTTCTAATGAAGCGTCTGGTTTTTCATCCATCATGAAACGGTGATGTTAGTAAATTATGCTCTATAAAATTACAAAGTTATTTAATCAGACCCAATTACTATGTCCAAATACATACTAGTGAAGTCAGAATCTGGCTTCACTTTCCTGAAAGATTCCCACACAGCTGTGATCTTCGACTTGCATTAAACTTAAAGACCAAGCCCATCTTTGCACGCTTCATAACAACCCTGCGGTAACAAATATCAGCAATATCAGTTCATCAACAGAAAAAAAATTATTTTCAGCTTTGCTCCAACCTCTGGCTTTCCAGACTGCTGCAGCAAGGGGCCCACCTCCCTGGGCAGCATTTGTGTCACTTGAGTTTGGATTCTTCAGCAGTTTCTTAGTTTGCTTGTCCTCCCCTTGCAACCTCCCCTTCGAACCGGCGGGCCCAAGCCGCGCGGAGGCCAGATTCCAGCCCGGTGCTGAGCGTCCCCGTGCCGCCAGGCGCGGTGCTCCGGCAGGGAAGCGCTGGGATGCTCAGCGGCGGCGCAGCAGGGACGGGGGTGGGCATAGAAGGAAGCCTAATTCTAGGCAGCGCGAGCCCTTAACGGAAAGGTAACGGCCCTGCAGAGATCACTCATTTTCAGCAAGAGGCGGTGGCTAAGCAGGGGATTTCAGGGTTGCAATTTTGGTCTTTGGTGATTAAATTGTGAGCCCTTTCTTCAGGCAAGTTTACTACAGCTGACCTGGGGGAATCCCTGGCTGCTCCGGAATCAATGAGAAAACTTTCAGTGGCTTCTCCAGGGCAGTGCTTTATCTTCCTAGATCAGGCCTACCCCAAGCGAGCTGCCGACTCCTATTACTGTGCTGCCGTCTTCTTTTGAACAGGTGAGCTGTGGGATTCTGCACAACAGAGGCAATCCTAAGGTATCGCGACTGTTGTTATGGCCACAGCCTGAGGCTGGCCAAAACGTATCCCTGTCCCTCAAATGCTTCCCCAGGGCTGGGCATCAAACCTGGCCTGGCTGGCGGGGATTAATCCTGTTCTTTTTTATCAGTTTTATTCAGTTTTTATCAGTTTTACAGCAGTTTGCCATATTTCATTTAGCAGCTTCAATATTCATAGGGATATATCATTTGCTTTGTTCATTTCACACAACTAGGGTCATTTCTTTCCCAATTTTCCCAAAGCCAGAGCCTGAGAGCCGAGAAGTTAGAATTGTATCTAAAAAATAACAGCTGATGACAGGCGTGCACTGAGCTGTATCTTTTCTGAAAAATACCGACAGGACCAATCCCTATCCGGTGCCGCACAGTTTTTGGAAAAGCGGTACCTTTCACTTGCCTAAGGAGAACTGCTAGCTGGCCAGCTGCAGCGTGCCAAGCGCTGCCCAGCGCTGTGCTCACCCAGCGAGAGGACCACGCACCCCGAGATAACCGTGGCGAGCTGTGCGAGCAACAGGCACTGCCAAGATGGGGAGGCCAAGGGCTAGAGAAGAGGCTGGCATCTTTCAGGGTGGTGTGAACTACGCAGACTAAAACCCGAGCACCCAGGCAGCCATGCCGCGGGGACTCGGCTCTCCCAGGAGAGCTGTGCCTGACTCCCAGCTGCCCTCCGGGTGCTCCTGAAATCAGTACGGACACGGGAAGCCCGAGCGGGCAGGGGCTGCTCCACAGCACGTCGTGTGCGCTGGGAGGAAGCAGTAACTGAGCAGTGCAAGGATTCACCACAGATGCACTGAAGGATTCACAAATTTCTCAGTGACCCAAAAGGAGATGGATGGAAATCATGTGATGCTTGCTACTTGAGTGTTTTTTGACCTGAAATCGGGTAAAATCAATGGCTTTGGCCAAAATACACTTTGAGTGTATGTTTACTGGGAGCTAAAACTCAAAGCAAAGCTCTTGGGGAGTGAAATCACATGAACTGCAACATAAATACACCAGCCTTCACAAGCTAGAACAAGAGTTTGTCCTAATTGTGCCCAAAACACAAAGCCTTAGCATGTGAGAGTGAGAGGCAAAATTCAAGGGAGAGATGTATGAACTAGTTGTGGATAACTCCATCCCAGAGCAAAGATAATTATTAGGCTGAACGTAAGCAGGGTGATAAGGAAATATAGAAAAGATGAAATTATTCCTCCGATTGAAAATTACAGAAAAAGACACAAATCCAACTGTGTTTGCTTTCAAGGAATGAAGACAACTGTGGTGTAAGCACAAGTCAGCACACTACAGACAAGAACATAAGAACCCTCATTCTGCATCAGATCAAGGTGCACCTACCCAGTATTTTTCTTCTGGATATCAGTGATGTCTATCTTCAAAAAGCACTTAATGAAACTGTGGAGATCATTACCGCAGATGGATGTTTCCGAATAAATGGGATCAAAAGGGATTGGAAGCAGTCATGGAGAGCAAATTCACCAGTGGCTATTTAGCACAAAGGTCTGGATGTGACCTCGGGTCACATCACAGAACGAACCACTGAGTGCTGGACGCTGGCAGGCGGTACCGGGGGAGGAAGGACTCTCCTCGGCCACACCTCGTATACAAAGCATGTTCTGTTCTTAGGGCCCAGCAGCAGCCGCTTTTAGGCACAGGTACTGGGCGAGGTGAGCCTTGGGTCCGACTGGCCAGAATTGCATTTCTTGTGCTAGATCACATCAGTGAACTCTCTAGTTTGGAACCTTGTCTCTGGCTACAGGCAATAGCTGATGCTTCGGGAGATAGAAGAGAAACCTTTACTGAACAATTGTAGGAAAAATTCCCCACGGTGCTGCAAGTTTCTTAGGAAGTTTCCTCCTAAGCATAGACAACCTATGAGTAAAACAGCATCTCAGGTCATTTTTCAATGTGTTTAACTGGGTGTCCTCCCCTCCGCCCTCCTCCCCTGGTAAAAGCATATGAGAAATACCTGAAAATAGGTAAACTGCATTAATAAACAATTATAATTTCCTCAGTAATGCTTGCTATATTAAGTAATCTTATAAGTCACGTAGAAAAGTATGTATAATTGTTAATATATTGATTCTGAGTTTTTTTTTTTTTTTTTTAAGAAATGTTACTTATAGAAAAATAGGAAGCTTCAAGGAAAAAGCTTTCAGCTTGGAGCAGTTAACTACACAGTTTCGAGATGGCCTTCGTTGATTTGGACATGAGATAAGAACACAGTTGATCAAGTCAACTTTTCCTTCAGTAGGTCATTATTTACACGAGTGTCCATGGAAGAGCGTATAGGTGAAATCACCAAAGGATGGACTGACATGCCGACACTTCAGTGGGTGCATGAACTAGTTTAGAAAATTATATAAATCCAAGTGAATGCTGATTTTGTCTTCTACTTGGAAAAACAGACACAGGTCTAACCAGAATCTCTGTGCTGAGCAGGTAAGAGTTGACAACATTGTTAGTCATTTCTTCATGCTTTTGTAACAAGCTGCATAGCACAAAGTATGTAGCTTCTACTGGAGTATAGGTTAAAATCAAGTTGTTGATGTCTGCTTGCTTGCCAAATGCTTGTTCCAAACTGATCTGTTTGAACTTATATTTTAAATATAGAAATCAATTATTTGCATAGCTCAGAAATACACTTAAGCACATGCTTAACATTATGTATGACTCTCTCGGAAATGGAAGAGATTACCGAGTGCTTAGGTGAGCACAAAGCTACATTTGCACCATCAGCACTGGTGTGACCAAGTCCTGCTTTCATGAGGCAAAATCCCACAGCCCCACTGACATCCCACACTCAAGACCACTACTCAAAATCTTCTTGTGTAAACACGAGTCTGTTGATCTCATCCAGGCATTCCATTCCCACTCGAGTGAAATCGATTTAGCTCTGCAGTGTTTCACCTCTCTACATCTCTACTTGCAGTCGGGCCATACAAAGTTACGAAGAGCTCCGAGGGCAGAGCACCACCAGCACTGAGGCTAGGAAGCTGCACTAGAAGAATATCAAATACCTGATGCACCTTCTGCAAGGCCAAATGGCACGAGGTCAGGTGCAAACAGTGGCAGGTGTGATTCGCTGAGTTTCCGAGTTAGCAATAGGTCTGCACAACCGGCCGCCTGTATTTGACTCCTGTGCCCGACTGCAAGTAAGGCATCACTAAAAAGATGCAATAATGTAAAAAAGGCTTAGTAATAATTCTAGCTTCACTGTTTTCTCACTGCTAGATCACACAGTTCATACACACGTGCAATGATCAGGGGCATACGGACCTGACTCAACTCCTAACGAAGTCAACAGAAAGGCAGATTCTGGCCCATGCCTGATGCAACAGACTCCAAATCGCTTTAAATACCTAAGGCTGCAAAAATGGTTCTGTATTTATTGTTTTTAGAAGACAGGATCACATAATTTTGCTTCCCTCAGGAAATACGCACCTTTCTTCCTTAATTTTCCTTTTCACTCCTGGAAAGGTCCTCTCCTCACCAGAGCCGATGCTACTTTTTAAAGTATTCTCTATTTCATGACTGTCAACTATTCTTCCCATGGCAGATACATGGCAAAGTTATATATTCTTCAATTCAAAACAATTTACATGAATATTCATAAACTACCTGATGGCAGAATTGGCCCTGAGATTTAAAACCATGAAACCCACAGAAACAAATGTTACCCTTTTCCCTTTGTCAGAGATCCCTTGGATCAAGCATGGAAATCATACTTTTATGCTGTTGCCAAGAAAATGCAAAACCAATGCATGAAACATCGTATGTTCTGTTTATTAAAGAAGAGTGTCTGTAATGACACAGACACTCAGCCAGGCTAGGATGTTGCCAATGTCAGTTTGTGATTTACTAGAAATTATTGATTTTAAATCTTGGTTTCCCAGGGCTACCGAGCATATCCTGTCATATGAATATGCATCCATTTGCTAGCGGCTGCAGCCTTGTATAAGAAGTGTGTTGTCTCAACTGGTGTTAGATTTCTTGAGCCAAAAAATAAAGCTCTACTTCCCTTCAATGCAGGAACGTACACCAGCTTTTAAGTTATGTTTCTATGCCCAATACAGCATCAGCACGACTTGCACAACTATAACACCCATCCATAATTCTACATGTCATTTTTAAAAGGAATAAGAAAGCACTGTCCTAAGAAATTACATCCCCCCAAAAAGGAAATGGCTCACAAGATTTCACAGCGCATCTTTAAATTATGAGATAGTTACAGCCTCAGACTTCTCCTGTATCCCAAGAAGGAAGATGGACCTTAACTATGTTGAAGTACAGATTCGTCACGAGCAAGTTACACAACATGCGAGTACAAAAGGCTGGCAGGGACAGTAACTCACTGTTCATTAGGGCCAAGAGTGATGGTTGAATTGCCAGCACTTGGAAAGATTTGTATTCTTCTTTCTTTCTGCCCTGGGAGTTTGGGCACATGTGTCCTCTCAGTCTGTCCCCTAGGTCCTGCTGTTCTCCTGCCCATCCTCTGGTCCTGGTCACACCTGCACAGCATTTTCCCTTTTTTTCCCTTGGCACTGCTGCTCCTTAGCCTTTCTCCTTGTCCTTCTGTTGTGCCCACACCTCTAATCCAGCTGCCCGCTCTGCTCCTTCCCTTCCCCGAGGAAAGCTCTCCTGGCCGCAGGTGGCTTCGTCTCCGACCTCCTGCTCGCTGCACGCTGCTGCCTCCAGGATGTGCCACGCCATGCCGCGGCCTCGGCAGTGGGCTACTGGCCTCCGGATGGAGGATTTACAGACCAAGAGAGCCCATGCCTTGTAGCTTTGTGGTTGTCATTAGTTGCTTATGAAAGTTCAATGGCGTTTGTGGGATTTGGTGAAAGGTGCTGACAATTCTGCTCTGTGCTCTCTGGTGCATACCCATCTCAGTGTTCGCAGCATGTTTTTGTTTTCACATTTTTCTCCAAAACAGAAATCTCAGTTTTACCATCACTTTTCTCAAGTCACTTGCATGTCATAATGAGTTCTCTGTTTACTGAAATACAAAACCTTCAGGGCTGACAGCAGTGGAAGAAACGACAGAATCAACAGGACTGCACTTTCTTTTGTCTTGTCACTTCACCCTCCCTTGGTTTTGCACAGTGCAGAACAGATTAACTTTGGGAACAGCGGAAAAGGGGACAGCACACGGGAGAACGTAAAAGGAACCTCTCCTTCCTCCTCCATGTGCCCTCACAGGACCAGCCAGAGCCGAACCCTTGCAGGTAAGGGCCGCGAGAGGTACGTAGCCCCGTGCCAGGCTGCAGAGTGAAGCGAGGGCCTGCTCACCCAAAGACAATTTTCAGCTGGCTTGGAAATGAACCTCTGAATTCCTTTTGAGCACTCTGGCTCTTCCTAAAGTATTTGAAAACTATTTACTCCCAGATTACAATGAGATCTTCTTGCTCTTGAGGGAAAAAAAAAGGAGAGAGTGAGAGAGAAGAGGAGGCGCTGCGCCTCCCCAAGGCACTTGCAGGCTAACAGCGGCATGATCCTGGATCAGTGCACAGGGGCTGACAGCAACAGCAAGCGTTAACTGCTGCAGCCAAGGGGGCTGTTTAACCTGGCTACTAAAAGTTATTTCTGCCACAGCTATTGGAACAAAACATTTGGCAATTAAATTAATTCAAGCATATCCTCTCTTTTCATGGGAAAAATGGGGGAATAGTCCAGGCAGAGAATGAACGGCATCTAGTCTAATGAGGAACAGCACAAAAAGAGAAAAATAATGATTTTCTAAAATATATTAGTATTACATTCTGTGGTAGCACCATATGCTAGTTTCCTAGATGCTGGTAATCCTGATGTATTTTTATCTTGGCTAGTACCAAAGAGGGAGCTAGATGAGGCCAAGTTCTTCCCACATATCTGTGTTGAAGGCAGTTTACCTTCACTCCGTGTTGTGAATCTGAACCAACAGACAGCCATGCAACTGCTTAAGATCACTCCTTTATTTTCTGTCTGTATCCAACATTGGCACTTAAATATTATTCTCCATATCTTGAGTCTTTGGTGAAGCCTTTTTTCAGTGATAGAGCCTGGAAATCTTGGATTTAAAATCACAGGCTTCTACTGCTTCAATTTAAGGATCAGATCCACTAATTAGATGCAGCAGCAGACTATAAATTGCTCACGTTCCAGACAGAGGAGAACAACAAAAAGCCATTCTGTGTTAGTGGGGATGTATTAACATATATGTAGGACTTCATTCTTCTCTAAGTTGTACAAATATTCCTTCATCAGTCCTTAGAAATCACTTTTGAAACTGGCAGCATTCTTCCATTATTAGACAGGGAAGAACAGCTATGACCATTCCAGAAAAAAAGAACCACCACTAATTAACATTGTTTAATTGGATGGATTTGAAATACCTTTAGCACAGGTGACCCCAACCCTGGCCTGCTAGCCAAATTATGGTGCTCCCTCTCCTATGTGCAGTAGTCATGCCACTCTTATAGCTGCATTGCCCTCTGGATGCTTATCACAGATCCTAATACAATTTCAGTGCAATGAGTCTGAGGCTTTTGGAGAGACAGACAGTCCTAGGATGAAAGCAATCACACATTCAAAATTCACCAGGAATTCACATTATTTTGAAGTTTTTTTGTAAGATGCTCGTATGAACATTTATCACAGTTTCTACAGGAGCTATGGGAAAGTATTTTCAAGACAGCTGAATTGAAATCAATGACGATGAAACCTAGCAGCACGGAGGTAAGAGCGGTTTTCTCAGTTGGGGCTCATCTGTGATACAGAGATGATGCCAGCTCTGCCGCGATACAAACACGGTGGGTACAATTTCCAATTATCACATTTCTTTCTGGAAAATCTTCAGTGCATCTTCAGTGTTAAAATAATTGATCGCTGGTTGACAGCCGTCTCGATTCTGTCCGTACCGCTCAGCCAGCTGATCCTCTGGACACCCCCACCTAAGCTGGGACTGCCCGGGCAGCCTGCAGAGAGGGGAAAGCAGGTACGTGTAACTTCGGGCACGATGCACACGAGGCGTGCTATGTCCCAACAGTGCAAGGAGAGCCAAATGACAATTCACCCGTATATTTTTAGTACAGAGAAAGAAAAAAAAAAAGAGAGATTTGCCTTTGTCAGTTAGGGATTCTGGGATGAGAATTGAAGCGTCCCTGACCGTCTAGTTAGCGATTCATGTTATGCTCATCGTGATGGTATGTGACACCCTGTGACCACAGTGCCTCTTGGTAGCTTTTAGCCAGTCTAAAGATAGGTGTGGTAGCACCCCAGAGTCACTCTGGAAACCAGGAATACACGTTTGGGAGGCATCTTTTGTAATTGGCACGGCTGAGCTGCAGGTCTGCCTCAGGCAGAGGGTAAACTCTGTCTTGCTGGGGGTGGAGAAAGGAAATTTCTTAGTGTAGAAAGACCACAGCGCTCCTCGGAGGCCTGCAGGAAGGGGGTGTTACCCGAGGCCGTGCAGAACCTCCTTGGGAAGCAACTGGAGGGAATTTTTTCCCCAGGCGAGGAGCCTGTGCAAAGGACATTGTTGCCTCAGTCATCTGTGAAGTTGTAGCAAAGAAGGACATCATGGGCTACAGGAATCCTTCTGTGTTTTGGTGAGATCTGAATCCACAACATTTTATAAAAACATAATTAGTAGCCTGTAAACCACTTTGAAGATGTTCCAAGTGCTAGAAAATCATGATAAACTTATCTTTCTGTGCCTCCATATCTTGTGAGCGATTATTCAATCGGTGGACTGTTAGTGGGAAGACTCAGCCAAACAATGATCGGGCTTCTAAACTATTCAATTACCTCTAATGAAGAAGGATCAGGGAAACAGCCCTTAAACACCTTAAATAGAACAGCAGTATAAACAGACAAAATGACTCTCCAGAGAAACCCCCAGACACTTGCCAAGGTTGGCTTTGGAGCCAACTGTGATACAAATGCATGAAATATTAGTTGCTTAATGGTTGTGAAGTGTTGCTCTTTAAAGGTTACTGTCTTCCTGTCCAGACAGGGCTGCAGCTGAATGATGAATGAAGCGATCCATATATCTGAGAGGTTTTCAAGCACCTGCAGCTCCCACTGGTGTCAACAGGAATTTTGGGAACCAGGACTGGACCAGTAAAACCTGACTCCGCACGATATTAAGAACCCCCAGGGCTATCAGCCTCCTCAGCCCTGGCCTTGGAGGCAGCGTTCAGCTGGCGGAGTGCTTGAAGCGAGGGCTCTGCAAATGCAGATGCACACTCATGATGGGAGACTCCATCGCTAAATCACAGGGAGCAGGGGTCTGGGCCAAACTGCTCAGCTGCCTGGATGGGGAACTGGGAAGAAGCCTGGCTGGGAAGGAGCACAGCGATCATTGCAAAAAGTGCAGCAAGACAGGACTTCACTTCTGAAGGAATTTCCTTCTCTTCTCCATTACCGGCCTCACCATATACAAATAGCTGACTTGTTATTGCAGCTCAAAGGAATGAATGAGCTCAAAAGAATGTGAAGAGGAGAGAACGCTACAATTCCACTGGGAAGAGCTGCTGCTTTTTATTTCACTTCTCCGTTTGGTTAATATTTTCCTGTGGTCTTCAAGAGCAGCCGCATCAGAATGCTCCGTCCTGCGCTTTAAAACTGGATAGTCATCTGAAGCGTAAACCCTGCACCTGCCTGTAGCTGTCGAGAAGTGTTTTGTGTGTCTGCATTTTTGAAAGTATCTCACGGTTTTGTTTCCTGTGAATGTGCATTCAGCCCTGCACACTCACGAAATGCTTAGCTGAGTTTGGGAGCGTGTACATAGCGGGCCATGGCTGGGGGTGGGGAAAGGGGAAAGAAAGAAGGGGCTGTGAGGCGCCTGAGAGCCGATAGGATGCTGGTGTGAACCTTCTTTGTGAAGGGAACAACGCTGTCAGGTTCGGGCTTAGAGAGGCCCGAACGCTCCGGCAGCTTTAGAGACATGCACGTGCGCTGGCCTCAGCTGCTGACAGCCAAGGCACCACTGCACAGCCTTGGTCTCAAATGGTGCTGAGCGCTCCCACTGCTTCTGGAGCGCCAGGATCAGGCCCTAGAAACAACGTGTTTGACCCAGCACAGCCAGCGGAGCCAGACAAGATCACAGACTGCCTGCACAGCGTAGTTTTAAGCCTGCTTTCCTAAACTGCAAAACCATTAAATATTTAGGTGGCCATATGCAAATCATTTAAATTCTGTTTCTCAGAAGCACACCATGTCATACAGACATGCTTTGTGCCGAGATCCTCTTCCTATGCTTTCATCAACTATTTATTTTAAACCTGCAAAGGACTTAATTAATGGCTAATTGTTGGCCACCTTTTTTTCAAGGGTATTTATATGTGAGGGAGGAGGGGAGAGAAACAGAAACACAGACCTGGGTTTCTGTCGGAGAAAACAAACAGAAGAAAACACAGTTTTGTGCACGTACCAAAGAAAAGCCCAGGACTGCTCGGCTATTTTCAACCCCCTCCACGGGTAACAATTTGATAGTTCAACAAATAAACAGCCCTTTATTTAGGAGCTGTCTTGTGGACACTGAACACTTCGGAGAGCAGGGCCCCAGATCTTCTTTTCTTAATGTCACTGTGAATTTGCTTGTGGATGTGTATGACACCATGCATGGAGCCTGAGCAGCTGAGCTCATGCTTCAGGCATTCTCCCAGGACCGGGGGGGAGGGGGCTCTCCGCCAGCTTTCGGCCGCCTCTCCCCTCGCGTTTACACACACACAAATCATGTTATCAGAGTGAAAATATGTAAGAATTCCAGGAAGCAGAGGAAGTTTGTGTGTTGACCTTAATTTATTTTTTCCAGAGAAAGATCACTCCAAACGTTAAAAGGATGGTGGATGCTAGCTAAATTGATTTGCAGATATTTTAATTCTCGTTGCAGCTACTTCTCCTGCTGTACTTTTTCTTTTAGCATTAATGCTGCTTGTATTTTATCCTGCACGGGTAGTTTGACCAAGAGAAGCAAAACTGCCTGATGAGAAGCTCTGTGGGACCTATCTGGACTGTTAGAGGAGGCCCAAGCGTGCTCTGGTTCCTATTTTCCATTACAGTACAGTAAAATTGGGTGAGACCGCTTTGGAGGGGAGGGAAGGAAAGGGAGGATGAAAGAGAGAGCTAGTGCATCAGGCTTGCGCATGAAGGCCTGGGCTTGTTCTGCTTTAGAGGGCTTGAACTCTTAAAATGCCAATCAATTTGTCTCCAAACCCAGTAGCACTTTTCAAAACGTGGTTAACTTTAAACCTGAGTCTTCATGAAGACCACAGGACCTTAAAGCAGAACCACGCGCCCGCATGCTCAGCACCGGCAGCACTGGGCGGGAGCTCAGGCAGCAGCTGGGCCCAACATGGCGCCGCAGCCGTGTGGCACCAGCCTTGGCGTGCCCCAGTGCTCGCACACGTGGGGCCTTGCGCACCCGTGCCACCCCATCCAGCCCATGCACACAGGTACACGGGGAGCCAGAAACACGGCACTTGAGTCCTTGAATACTTGACTCTCCCTTAATCCCATACGCTGTGGACAACATGGTCACACAGACTTAGACTTGTGAAATGGCAGGTCAAAAGACAAAAAACAAAATAACAACAACAAAAAAACTACGTGCTTCCTACTGGCCAACAAGAAATTCACTCAGTGACAATGTGTGTGTTTAACCACGCTGGTCAGACATCCCTCAGCCCAGTAACCTCAGCCAGGAGCGCCGGCTGCACTTGTGCCTCCAGCGGCCGGGAGCCGGCTGGTTGTTCCAGCAGAACCCCACGCCCTGGCGTGCGCTAGGGCTTGCGTAACAAACCATAGGCACCGTCAGTTTTCGTAAGATATGTTATGGCCAGCATGCATTTAACTTGCAAGATGACTGGGAATTAATCCTGGGCAAGTTTTGAAGAATTTGGTCTGTGAATATCGGACTACTCGAGGTTTTTGCAAACTATTCCATTTTATACACTTCTCTGTTGCAAACATAAGCTCAAAGCCTGATTCAATTTTAAATGAGCGAGCCTGTTCTTCTAGCTAAGAGGCTGCCTATGATGTTTCTTAGGGCCAGGCATCCCCACCCAACAGCTATGCCGAAACAAGTAAGGCCATCTTGATGAAACAGTCTGAGCAGCTTACAGTGTAAGAGGCCTCATTGACATCTGTGATGGTGTAGGTCTTGTCCCACAGAATTTCTCTACTTAAAATTTCCTCCATTCCTCTCTTCAGGTTTTCCAAACTCGCCTGTTTTGCCCTCCCTCTGCCCTTCCCTCCTTTTATTATGCATATTTCAAATGCATACCTTTCTTCTCTGCCTCATCTCAGTATAGGGCAGAAAAAAAATATTTGAATTACATTTTGGTTTTCCAACTATTCAGACTTAGAAGTAGGCAACACAAGCTTGCTACTTTGAATGTTTTGGTGCTGAGACTTTTTTCAAGCATACAACCCCCTACCAGCTGCAGCTTCGATTTATACCATAGGGAAGAACACAGAAGAACCAGACTGAAGATTAATCAAAGCAAATTCTGGCCTATGTTCCATGTGCCTCGAAGATTTAAACAGTACAAATGAAAAATGAGGGGGCTTCGCTTTGGTAATAAACATTACAACAAAAAAGGCATAACTTTCCAAAGACGCTGTGAACAGACAGGTGCCTTTCAAAGCTTCTTGGTGTCTCCAGCCATCAGTGTGAATTCATGGCCATGAGCTGACAAGTCGGGTGGTGCCAGGTCCTCCCCGCAGCCACGGGGCTCAGGGACAGCATCGCATCCACCCGTGCCGGCCGCCCCAGCAGGGCCCATCTTTCCTGGCTCCTGCGCGCAGTACAAGCATGTAGGAAGCTCTGTCGTGCCTCCGAGGCGGATTACAGAGCCCAGTTTGCCTGCCTTCCCGGCCATCAAGCAAATTAATTTTCCAAAGGTTTTGATGTAGCATAACCACACTGCTCAGGCAAGAGCCAGAGAAACACCCAGCAGCTTTTCTACATGCAGATCTTTCCTATCCATCCATTTCTCTTTCTAGCTTGTGAATTTAAAACAACAAAAAACAAACAAACAAAACAAAACCCTAACAAAACACATATATAATGATCAGTTACAAGTTATCCTGAAATGGGATGTATTCTTGAGCTTTTGGGGGTATTATTATTCTACAGGGATTAGAGTAAGGCAAAAGTTCGTAATTAGCAATCAATAGAATAATAGCAAGTTTTCATTAAGAAAGTATTTAAAGGAAGTTTTGGGATGCAATCCTCAGTTGGCACAAACTGACACAGCTCCATTTAAGTTAATGCAGCCAGGCTTAGCTAAATCTGCTGGGGAGCCTATGAGAAACCGTATCGAAAGCTTTACTGAAATCCAAAAAGATTACATCAATGGGCTTCCCTTGATCGACTAGATGGGTGATCCATAAAAGGAAATTAAATTTGTTAAGCAGGACCTACCCCTCGTGAACCCTTGTTGGCTGTGTCCTATGACTGCATTGTCCCCCAGGTGCATTTCAATAACTCCCAGGATAATCTTCTCCATAATTTTACCAGGCACTGACGTGAGACTGACAGGCCTGTAGTTACCAGGGTGTTCTTTCTTGCCCTTCTTGAAAATTGGCACAACATTTGCCAGCTTCCAGTCAACCGGGATCTCTCCAGACTCCCAAGACCGTTGAAAAATAATTGGGAGAGGTCCCGCAATGACGTCAGCCAGCTCTCTGAGCACCCTGGGATGAATCCCATCAAGCCCCATGGACTTGTATGGATCCAGGTGGAGCAGGAAATCCCGCACACGTTCAGGGTTGGCTGGGAGTTTATCATTCCCGCAGTCAGGGTCCTCAAGCTCAGGGCACCCAGGGTCCCGAAGCCCATCATTGGTGTTGAAGACAGAGGCAAAGAAGGCATTAAACGTCTCTGCTTTGCCTATGTCCTTGTTTGTGAGGTGACCATCGCCATCAAGTAGCGGACCTATTTTTTCTCTGGTTCTCCTTTTTCTGTTCGCATATTTAAAACGCCCTTTTTATCGTCTCCCACAGTCCTGGCCAGCTTCAACTCTAACTAGGCTTTGGCTGCACGAATTTTCTCCCTACAAAGCGAACAGTGTCCCTGTAGTCCCCCCATGTTGCCTGACCCTGCTGCTAGCAGCCATACACTGTCTTTGTGTGCCTAAGCTCCAGAAGAAGATCCCTGGTCAGCCAAGCCGACCTTCTGACCCGCCTGCTTGATTTCCGATATTTTGGAATTGCCTGATCCTGTGCTTTTAGGAGGCAGTGCTTAAAGACCCTATCTATCAGCCCCGCCAACTCCTGGGCAAAAATCCTTTTCCCCCTCTGACAGAGGCGCATCCCGTCTGGTGCCAGCAGGCCTGGTGTCGCGTAGACCTTCCCGTGATCCAGAAACCCAAAGTTCTGCCAGTGGCACCAGTCTCAGAGCCACGTATTGATGAGCTGAGTCTGCCTGTCAGTGTTGATCCCTGCTAGCGGAAGGACAGAGCCAAACACAACCTGTGCCCCTGATCCTTTAACCAGTCGCCCCAAAGCCTAAAGTCCCTTTTGATTGCCCTTGAACTTCTCCTTGCTACCTCAGCACTACCAGCTTGAAAAACCAGTAATTGGCAGTAGTCAGAGGGCTGTACCAGGCGAGGGACTTTTCTATCTATGTCTCTTACCCGAGCCCCAGGGAGGCAGCAGACTTCCCTGTGGGTTGGGTCCGGATGGCAAATCGGGCCCTTGTCCCTTTCAGAAGGGAGTCCCCTATGACGATAACCCTCCTTTCTTTCCTGATGGAAGACGTAGTGATGCGGGGGGGAGGTTGCCTTGCCTTAGGCACCCCTTCCAACCGTGACGGGCTTTCGTCTACATCGTCGTTTGCTTGACTGTCAAGTCCCAGAGCCTCATACCTGTTATGTAAGGGTACCCGGGAAGGTGAGGTAGTCAGGGAGGGGTCTCGCCTACCACCCCCAGCAGAAACCTGCTTCCATTCCCCCCCATGTCCCAGGTGCCCTCCCACTGCCTGGTGGGATGGGGGAAGTTGCTATACAGCAAGGCCCCAGTGCAGCAAAGTGCTAAAGCACACCTTTAGCTTTTAGTGCGTGAGTGGCCTCATTGAAGTCCTTAGTAATTATGTGTTTTGCTGAATCAGGACCTGAATTTATTTAGGGCAGGAAGACCTTAATATCTTCCAAGGAATTACACTTATTAAAGGGGACAGTCTATAAATTAGTGTTTAAGTTAAAATCAATTTCTAGATAATACATATCCCTAAAAGACAGATTGTTAGTTTGTATGAGCTTTGTAACAAAACTTTAATTAAACCCTTTTTAAATAAAACCTGTCATACATTATACTGCTAATTGACTTGACCTGGTACAAAGAGGACTCTGCCAGCTAGAGGAGACTAAAGGAGATTATTCTGTCTGGTGCTGCAGTGATTGTGTTAATAAAATTTATTTCTGCAGTCTTGCCCAACTCCCTATTGTGTATTCAAGAAATGTGTGGGCTCGAAGCCAGTCATCACAAAGCAAAAAGTAATAAAACCTCAAAAGCCGACTTTTTCTACCTCACATTCTGCTGCTTTGCTGTAGCACAAACTACTTGGTACATTCTGCTTTCGTGCACACCTCAGCTCCATTTCTCTCTTATTTTATTTTTTCCCCCTAATTTTTCAAATTATGTAAAACCCTGCACCTTATTAATATGAGCACAGTAACGAGAGAAGGACAATTATAGGATCCAAAAAGCTTGGTGATGAAATATTCTGGGTGCGGCAACCATTTTATTGCCATTACACTGATTACATACAATATAGCACATCTAGCAATTAGACAAACATGCTTAATTCTCCTGGCCGAGACCTCTTTCGCACAGAATTCATTTCAATGGGCCAAATTCTTCCTTCGTTCTCATGCAAGTAAATCTGAAATAACCTCATGCCAATCAGGGGAATCATTTTGGATTGACATTCATGTAAACGACAGCAAAACACAACCCACCGACTTCACAGAGTTACTCCTGATGTACGCTGGGTGCAATTGCAAAAAGTAATCACAAGAACTTATGCAAGAAATATAGGGAATAAACAGGAGGACTTGGAAGTTTTAATACGTGATCAAAATTATGAATTAATTGGCATGAGAGACTTGTTGGGATAATTCACATGACTAGAATACTAATATAGGTAGCACAGTTTGTTCAGGGAGAAAAGGGACAAAATGCTGCCGATAGACACATTCACTCCACAGCATAAAATGGGGAAGGAAATGAACCAGCTGAAAACCCCTCGCTAATAACAACGGAGGGAATGAAAGCAGGTGCTGCCATGATGGGGCTGGGGGTGCCTAGAGTAAGGCCACACGGAACAGATGGACAGAGCTACTTGCGGAGGGCAACGAGCTGAATCGCACATCCAGTGCACAGGGCTTGAAGATGACGGAGGGACACGGCTGGGAGGGAATGGCGATATCTGCCGGCACACAGGGTATCACAGGGCGCAAACTCCATGCTGATGACAGGGAAGCAGGCTGGAGAAGCAACTGAAGGGAAGGCTCTTTGCTCTTGATTTTAATAGACAAGAGAAACAGGTTTAGAAATATGAAAATAGAAAGCAATTTGGGTGATAGTTATCATGGAATGAGAAAACCCACAGCTCCTGGAAGGGAAAAAGAACAGCAAAACACAAACAACAGACTTGAAGAGAGCCAGCTTAAATAAACTCAGAGAACTGGTAAGTAATATCTCATGGGGACCAAGCTCAGGGTAGTTGACAGTTTCTTAAAATAGTTCTATTAAGGGCACAAGCGCAAATTATCCCAAAGCAGCAAAACCATTAGAAGTGTTGTAAGAAACCACTTTGGCTAAATCATGAACTCCTTGCTGACCTCAAGCACCAAAAGCATGTAGAAAGTTGAACCTAGGTCAGATTACTGAAGAAGAGGATGAAAGCAGAGAGAGGATATAGGGCCCAAACCAGGGAGGTCAAGTGAGAACAGGGAACATACCTAGCAAGGTGCAGAAGGCATAACAAGAAAACATTCTGCAAACATACTTCATAACACGACGAAGATGAGGAAAAAGCGTTGGCCTGCTACTCAACAGACAGGGAAAGTTATTGACAGGTGATTCTGAAAAGGCTGAGTGCTTAATGCTTTTTCTGCTGCAGTCTTTACTAAAAAGGTCAAATGAGATCAGGCAGGAAACAGCACAAGTGGCAAAGGGGTAGAAACACAAGTGGAAACAGGGAAAGAACAGATTAAATAGTGCTTAGATAAATTAGATCTTTCAAATTGCCTGGGTCAGATACAATTCATCCTAAGGTATCCTACTGGACTGTTCGAAGCAATCTCAGAGCCATTAGTGGTTATCTTTGAGAGCTTGTGGAAGATGGGTGAATATCCAGAAGACAGAAAACTGGCACATAGTGCCTATCCTTAAAGCGAGGGAAAAAAACGTAGTGGTGAATTAAAGTGCAGCGAGTGAAGGTCAGTTTTTGGAAAAATACGGAAACAATCAAATTATTTGTAACCACTCAGGAAATAACAAGGAGATGAGTAACAGCTAGCATGGCTTTGTCAAAAACACTGATTTGTTAAACCAATTTAATTTCCTTCAGTGGGAATAGGGGGGGGGAAAGCAGTAGATAAATCTCAACTTTATTAAAGCTTTCCAGTATTGGCCTTCTCATGAACATGGTCATAAGCAAGCTAGGAAAAATACGGTCTGCCCCAGCCTACAAAATTCTCAAACTGGAAGGATGTTGTAAAGTACATTTCTGCAGGCATCTGCCCTGGATTTGTTTCTGTGAAGTACTTCTACTACAGTCTTGTTTGTTAGAACAGTGACTGACTTTCTGCAGACAGCAACACTGAGAAGGGCTGCACAGACAACAGCAGGCTATTCTGAGGATGTTTGCTGAGAATTCAATGCAATAGTATCTGGAGCCATGTATCCAGTTTGGGGCAACACATTTCAGCTTCAAAAAAATAAAAAAATAAAAATAAAAAGATGTGGACCCAACAGAAAAGGTCTAGCAGAGAGCCAGAGCTCTAGGAAATGTGAGCTGTGGGGAGAGCCTGGAAGAATGTTCTCATCTAGCCTGCAGAAGAAAAGGCTGAGAAAGACTACATATGTAATACACCTGCACATAAAAAGAAAATGGATAAATAAATAGTTTTCTTTACTCACTGTGGGCAGGATAAGAAGTATTGGGTTAAACAGCAGCACAGGAAATTTAGGTTAAACATTAAGAAACACTTGGTAATAATATGGCTAGTTAAGCACTGGAATAGATCGCCTGGGGAGGTTGCAGAGCCTACGTCCATGGAAGTTTTCAAGAGCATGCAAGAGGTACACCTATCCAAAATCACACTTTTAAAGTTGCAGATGGATGACTTCTCAAAATCCAATTCACTTTGCTAGAACTTCCCCCCCCACCACACCCCATTTGAAAGGAGATGGCGCCGTGGTGAAATGGGATTCGCCGGGGTGCTAGCACAGCGCAATACTCCCGCAGTCCCTGCCCTCTCAGTGTCACAATCTCAGCGATGTGTTCAAGCAGGCGCTTCACCTCAAGCCTACAGGCAATCCCTGCTGCACGTATGGATGTACCTGAGCATACATCTCAACGCCTTATTGAACCGGGGACTGTCGGCAGCCTTTTCTCCAGCTAAGTTGCAGCACAACTGTCCAGGTTTTTAACATCTACTGCTGGGGCCCGTGGCAGCACGCTCAGCCTGGAAGGGCTTTTGAAGGCCACAGCATGGCTTTACTCAACGCACAGCTCTGCTCCACGTTTCCAGAGGAGACTTAGCTGCCGAGAAAAAGCTTAACCTGCGCTCCACACGCTAGCTAAGGACTCATTTCAGAGGGATGCAGAAAGCACCAAACGCCATCATTAAAACCCATCAATGCTTTAGCCCGAGTACAGGCTCACGTAGCAGATCCTGTCCTACCCACCGTGCCTCCCGCCCTGCTTGGGAACGTCTGCGCGATCCGTAGGCAACGCACGCGCAAAGCGGAGACATCGCGTTGCTGGCCACTAGCCACGAATTTACCCCTGTGACAAATGCATTGAACCCAGACCTAGCCCTGTTTAGAACACACTGAACCATAGTTGTCACAGCTTTCCATTAAAAATTGTCTCTAGCCTCTTGATCACTAAGTTCACTATATCAGAGATATTTATGTTCCTACCACCCACTACAGTCCCAGATGAACCTTACTCTGTCTATGTCCAGTGTATCTGCAGTGCAGCAGACAGCCACAGCTCCCAATAAATGAGAAAGCTAATGCATCTGAATTTATACCATGTGAGCTTACATCGATGTAATGTTAATAACATTTGGGGAGATGAGAAGGAGGCATAGTTTGTCTGCTGGTAAATGAAAAAGAAAAAAAGAAGCAAACAAGCATGCTTGCATCCCCCCCCATGCAAGCACAGATCCAGAGTTCTTAGGGTGGCTGTTGGAAAGGAGGTGTTTGTTGGTTTTATTTTTGTTGTTGTTGCACAGTGTCTTTCATTCAGTAACACCTAATTACACATTAAAAAAAGCTGTATGACAAATACATCAAACTAATCTATTTAATCAGAAATCCTTCCCCCATTCTGCTCCAGCCTGGACTGGAGTTACGAAGTAAAGAGGATGCATTAAATATTTTGTTGTTTCAGGAGGTTATTTTTCTAGCCTGTCAGGCCAAGTTTCTCCAACTTGCAGCAGTAAAGACAAAGCCACAACACATGTGCCCGCACACACACACACACAGCAGGGAACCGCCGGCTGATGCAGCCACTGGCAGGACGTGTCTGCTCTTGATTTCACAGTGCCACCCAGCCCTTTGCTGTGTTACAGAGTGGTGGTTTTTTTTTTTCCATGTTATTTTGTGTCTCAATGCCAGCACTGATTGTGGCGATTGATTGACTTAGCTGGTGCTGCAGGATTCAAAACAACAACGCTGGCAGAAGCAGCTCAGGGAAATATAAAGAGCACTGGCTGCGTTAATCCAAGGAGAGAAGAAACACTGGTGATCTGCCAGCTCTGAGAATCCTACAATAAATTAAGAGCAACTATATTCATTGTTTTAAAATGAAAGATGTGCACAGAGCCTGGCAGAAGCGTTCTAAATGTTCTGTGCTGTGCTTCAGCCCCAGGGCCCCAGAGCAAAAGCCCTTTTGTCGTCTCGCTGAGCTGTTCCTCACCCACCTCATCTCACCAGCTTCGGCAGGTGGGCTCCCAAAAGGCATTCCCTGCCTCTGGGGTAAAGGGGCTCTACCCGAGCTGACAATTAACCATTATTCAGCTGTTTTAAAACATAAGAAGTGTTCCTGGTGCAGAGCCTCTCCTCCCCAGCCAAGGCTGTGTCCTTCCACCAGGGTCCCGCTCTCCTCCGAGACCTTCCAGAGACTTCCCTCCCGCAGCTCCTGTCGGCAGGGCTGCAGCAGCGCTATACGGATGCTTCTCCAGACCTAATGTTTCCCACTGTCAGAAAGCCAGAACTAGAAGACAACCCTTGAGCTTTTCGACTTGGTTACTTTCTCCCCAATTGTCCTCTGTCGTGTGATCTCCCGTCCCCCCCTCTTCCTACGCCCGCTCACTCCACTGCTGCTGCCTCTTAATTAAACACTTTCATTTTGACACTGACCCCATCTTCATTTTATCCAACTCCCTTCAGAAGAAAAAAGTCCCAGCAACCTGCTCCCCATCCTTTCTTCTCCCACTCGGCTCACAGCAGTAGCTGCTCGCCTGTTCTCCCGAGAGCAGCTCAGGCTTCCCCTGGCTTCGTGATGAAGATAAGCTGCTCCTTCTACTGACAAAGGAATTGCTAATGGATGTGCCTGGTTCCTCGTCCTGGGGATGGCGGCTGCTTCTGTCAGGAACTTTTTCCCTAGCACAAGTAGTTCTCCAGCACGCACCATAAAATAGCCCACATTTATGATTGCTGGCATGCTAACAGGGCTACTGGGCAGCTTTTCTTCACAAGAGACTTAACAACTCGCATATAGATGGACCCAGACATGGCTCTGGGTAGAGACAATGGGAGATTTACTATTGCATGTATTTGCACCCAGATCTGGTGGCTTTGTATGAACAAAATAGAAACAGAAAATAATTATTTGTTTGCCAACCCACTGAATATAGGGGAGAAGCACAAAGTTTTATTCATCTCCAAGCTCAGCAGATGTCTGTGTATGAATGGCCTGATTTCAGTCTCATTTTTGGACTAATGGCAATTTAATATAGCTTACAGAACTATGAGATAATTCTGGATTTGAATGAAAAGAGATTCCATATCATCCTATAACTTGCCACAACTAAACATTAACTAAGTCCATGAATTTTGTTGGTGGCGTTTTGTCAGCACAGCTTCTGAGGGAAGCGATAGTTCAGTCATTATTTGAACGTCTGCTATAGCGGAGTCTACCACCACTGAAAGCCTAGAATAATGGCCTGTGTTATTCTTTTGCATCTTTCTCTATACAGCTTTTGAGAGAGCTGTAATTGAAGAGAAATGAAAGGGCAGCCAACCAAGAGACAATACTGCAAGGATCAGTACTGGAATGTGAGACAACATGCTTTAAAAGCTGAAACTTTAAAACTCCTGCTACGTGTGTGCCTTTGAAAAGGGTAACATCAATGGCAAAAAAATAAAATAAAACAACCATTTTGCCCCTGATTAAGAAATAAACTAATTTTTTTATTCATGTTTGTAATCTGATGGCCTCCTGTGAAGGCATGAAAAAAAGATTAATGCCTTCATTGGATACCTATTTTTAACTGCTGTTTTCTTTAGAAAATGTGATTAACTAAAAAGGTGAAAGAGAGACCGGTGGAACAGAGACATAAGAACAACAACAAGGTTCGAAGAAGCAGAGACCCTCCAGCAATTTACAGAAAGGTTACAAAATACGAACTGCTGTTTAGCATCGGGTCCTGCGTCAGCTGACTCTCCAGTTCTGGCAGCGGCGGAGCTTGCTCCCATCCTTTACAGAGAGCTGCAACACAGCAGACAGTGCTTTCCATATTTAAGTTTCAAACTCCAGTACTTATAGGATTGCCAGAGGCTTACCATTGTGCACTGACTGATGTACCAAGCTTAAAATTTCCTCCTGTTTCTACAGATATTAACAAGTAGAAGCTCTCTAAGGGCCTGATCTAAATCTACTGAAGCCATTTTAAAGCCATTAAAGTCAGTGGGAATCTTTACATCTGGCTCTTGCACTCTTGGATTCTCCAAGTACTTATGTGCACACTTCACACTCGCATAAGCAATCCCATTGGAGAAGCTGAGTTTGCCTTAACCACAAAGAATGGCTGAGTTCAATACAGGTTTAGCTAAATCTGGCCACACTAAGCCCAGACTCGAGCTTTTCCCTATCCAAGTCAATTCAACAAGAGTATCTGTCTCTGAAATTATCTGTGCCTGTGAAGATATTTGTGATATGTTTGCAATCAAAACATAAAATGGTATAGCTGAGGACCGGGCTAATTCAGAATAAGTCGGATCACGAATGTAAGAATATTGTGACTATTTCAGGCTGCAATAAGCGATGTTTCTTCCAGTGCTCACCCCAAAAAGATTAAGCAAGTTTATGTTGCTTTTAATGATGGAGAATTGAAACAAAGCATAATTTGGAACCAGTTCTCACTACTCTTGCCAAATTCTGAGTCAAACATCATTTACCTCCTAAGTGAACATTTTTCTGGCAGTTTTGTATGAATTAAACATTTTTGGTCATTTAAAGGAAAAATGTTAAAAATCTGGAGTGTTCTTAAAATAGCTGATCAGTATACTTGAAATATCTTTTCTGATTTCAGGGAACTCCCCCTGTGCATGTAACTGGCTATGAAAAACACAGCTCTTTTGCACTAATTTCAGAGCAAGCTTATGAAAATAATATAATGAGGCAAAGCACTCAGCAATGCCAGAGCATGGGGACCACAATGCTGTAATAGATGATATCAAGATGATGGCAAAATAATGTCACTGCAGTCACTGGAGACTACATTACTATGTCAAGATGATGGCAAAATGATTTTGATGCAAGTCTATTGAAACTGTTAAAATATCCAGATGATTGCAACATATCAGGCAAACTCCCCAGGGAAAGCGACTGAAAGTTTTTGTTAAAGTATTTCAAATACATCACTCTAACCTGTGGTACACTGGCAAGATCCTGGCTTGCTAATGCGTTAGCCTGACCCCACCACCATCAGCTGGGGCTCTAAAGGGGAAGGTTTGCCTCGTGTGTGGAAAGCTCTGATGGTCTTCTTAGGTGTTTTGGGATGCGTAGCTGGTTTGTCTCCTGTGCATGCACAGCTGGAGCTTGAGATTGCAGTGACACAACGACACAGCTGAGCAAAGCAGCTCGCTCGGGAGCTCGGCCTCAGCCGAGGCTGAGCGGTTCTAGGAGCTTATCCCACAGAGAGGTGAGCTGTGCCCTGCTGCTCCAGAAGTGGAAATACCCGGTGGCAACTGAGAATCACAGCCGAACCAAGGTACCAGCTCTCCCATCCTGGAGAATCTTAAACACGTCAAAGGTAATAGAGCATAAAGGAAGCTTTAGCATCTTCTCCCCATTTGAAGTAGTGCGTTCACCAGCAAAGGGATGATATCTTTGATGTGCTCATCATTTTTTACCCAAGGGCACTCCTCCCTCCCCCAGTAGAGAAAGACTGCTCCTGAAAGTCACAGCTGAGCCCATGAAGGCAGACAGAGGTTAGCCACAGAGATCCTCATGGAATCCAAGACATTCACCTGAGCAGATTACGGCGACAAAGTGTATCAGTAACAGGTGATAATGTCTCTTCTAGTTTTTAGGGAAGAAAAACTTAGAGACCGTCAGGCAGCATCGCTCCCTGTTCTTGCCAGTGCTGGTAGTCCCTTAGCTGTAAGAGCAGTGTGCTCAGCAGGAACTGTACGTACTGACTGCAGGGTTGAGCCCTCAGAAGATTGTTAGAGCAATTAGTGCAGAAGCAGCAACATTCCTGTTATCAGAACTAACAAGAAGCTGCAAAAGCTGTTTCAATAGAAATAGTCGAGGCTGCTCTAATTATACGTTCTTTGCATAGGCTGGTGAGTACGATGATTTTAGAAACTGGGTTATTCAAGCTTCTGAGATTACAAATGCTGCTGTGCCAGCTCCACCCACTAAGTAAAAGGTTGCACGCTGCAGTCAGCAAGCTGATTTGTTCAGCGTAGCCACAGCTGTAGGTAACTTGGAAGACAAAAGACGGCTGTTCAGAGGATAGCCAGTCAGATTTAGGTCCTGCTAGACTTCTGCTGCTACTACATGTATATTTCAACAGCAGCAAAAAGTGTTTTCTGTCATTTTCCAGAAAGAAGCTTTTACCTTCTGCTTTCTAATCCTGCTGCTCTGACCCACTTGTTCTCCACCTCCAGCTGACGGTGCTGGGCTCACCATTGCATTCAGCTGTGCCCTGGATCTTGGGCTCATCAAGTCCATTGTGAACAGATGGAGCTTGGGGGTCCTACAAATCCCATCTGCTCCTGCAGCAGCCAACATTAGTACTCCTTTAGGAAGAAGCCTAGGTTCCCCCTGAAATCCCAGTCATTTTTGTTGCTTCACGTTGTCGCTTACAGGGGCAGATGGACGAGTGGAAGGAGTCGCAGACCGCATCAGCCACGTGCCTGTCAGCAGTGCTCCCAGCACCAGGAACACCGGATTTTCCCAAAGGAATACGATCAGGGGCCTTCAGACCTGGCTCTGCCAATGTGGACTTGGGGCTACTTATTCCAGGAAGCTATCTTAATGTAGTGTAAACACAGCTAGAGAAGTTAACATCTTATTGGTAAGTGGGCTGAAAGGGCTCATGAAAATACGTAGATCTGCACAACAGGATTCACAGCCTTAGCTGGCTCCTGAATCATTTTTGGATCAGATTTCAAGTCCTAATCTTAATTTACAAAAACTTTATTGGTCCAGGACTAAGTTACATCAGGACTTGCATTCAGGTACACCTATCCAGGCAGCCACGCCCACAAGAGATGCTGCATTCAAGTCAGACGAATTGTGTTCAAACTCCAGGAACCAGCATGACACCCCATGGGAGATGCAGCTAAACTGGAACCCAGCCTGCTTCAGCTCAGCATTTCTGCTCAGGAAAGACAGGCGAGAAATGAATGGAGAAAGCAGGAGCCGAGAGAGCAGGAGTTCACTTTGCACGCAGCTCCTCAGCTCAGATGTTATCCCACGCTTATGCCACTGGTTGAACTGGAAGATACAGGAGCACATTCCCGCTTCAGATTCCTGCCTCAGATTCTGCACAAGTGGCACAAAGAACAGGTATTTTGCTCTAAGCAAGCAGAAACAACCCCCCTCGGTAAGGGGATAAAGCCAAGTGGAAGTGATTTCTGTGCCTTCCCAATCTTGTTAAGGATTTTAACTGGGAACAAAGGGGTATTTGGGATGCTCTACTCCAATGATTTTCCATTTCATGAAAAATTAATTCCAGCAGTGTAAACTGGAGTGATCTACTGATCATTTATGTCATCCAGGGTCAGTCAATGTAGACTAATCAGCACACAGGAGGTTACAGTTGCATCTTTGACATCTTTCCCGTTCTCCCCAGTAGCATAATTCTACTCAGCACTGGAGAATCTAGTAAAAATAGGTTGTTTTTTTGTTTTTGGCTTTGGTTCCCATAGAAGAGATTCTGCTTTCTGTTGCTCTAGCTGAATACAGATTCACCAAATTCAGTGTTGATAGCTATTAAAATTAACTTGTCTGGCCCTCAAAGCTCAAAGATGCAAATCAGTGGTTGAAATAGAGGCATCTCTACTGTTGTCACCCTGACACCCAGTAGCAAGGAGCACCTGTAATGTGAATAGTGTTCTTTTAGCATGGAACTAGCTGAAGTAGCTCAATTATTTCCTTTATTTTTCTACTGTCACGAATATAAATCAATATTTTTCCATCTGCTGCCATTTCTGGACTTGAACTGTGAATTTGAACCGTGTATCGCCTTTCTAACCATTATGCAACCTCTTGACAGAAACCCATTATAAACCTTTCAATTTATTCTGCAGCACAGCTCTGCCAGTGATATTTACATCTATAACATACACATCTCATGCTCTTTTCTTTCCTGAAGCCTGCTTTATTGCATCACAGTTGCATACTGTACTCACTTTAGCCTCTAGCCAAGGAAAATACAGACAAAAGTATACTTCTTAAACATTTTCATTTTAACTGCAGACTTCAGTATTTCCAGTGGGAGGCTCATAAAGATCTGTCAACAGAAAAGGGAGTTGATCTTAACTTTTAGTGCCTTTGTGATATAGGAGACTTGTTACAGATCATGTTACTGCTGTGGATGTTGATCTCCCTCAATCAGAGCACACAAAACTGCTCCATGTGTAAGGTGCAGGCACCCACACCAACTGGTCAAAATGGGGCAGGTGGCTACTACAGAATTGAGACCCTGCCCAAAGCAGGCCATAGACCACACCAAGTCATTTCCCAGTACAGCAGAAATACACATTTTTCAGTTTAACTGGAAACTCTCGAAATAATATTCTGCATAGGCCAGAGCCTGTTCTTCAGTAACAACACACACGTACACAAGCACTCCTTCCTCATACCTGTTCCTGGCTAATTGCATGTAACATCAGATCAATCTTTCCAGTAACACAAAGATTTTCAACCAGCTTACTTGGGAAGGAGCTTAAAATGGGGAAAAGGAAATAAGTGAGGGAAAAAAATAGAAACATATTGCATGATGAAAAGCAAAAGTAGACTCTACAATGTAAACAGCAGGCACATCTGAGAGCAGGGATTGTCAGCCACAGGCATCACCTTGCAGGAAGATGTGTCCTGGATCTCTCAGCTGTCCCTGCAGTCTGGTATCCTGGACCAGAGGAAATGTGCCTGTAATGGTTGATTATGGAAAAGGCTGCCCTAAAGGGAAATATTTCCTTAAGTCTCATCAGTCAGTACTTACATATGCTGTGAATCATAAGCATTTAAATCTCTTAAGATTTTTATCCTAGTTAATATCACTGTAGATAAGCTCATGACCTGTTTCTGAGCATTTAATTGTCCTTTTTTGAATACTGGTAAGGTCTCAGTAATATTTTGTTTCACACATTACACATGAGCTGGAGAAAAAAAATACTTTATGTCCGTGAGAATGAAGTTAGAGCAACTTCCCTCAGTGCTAAAGTCTTGTGCAAGCAAGACCCAGCTCTGCAGGCAGATGCAGCAGAGCCTCCTGCTCCTCTGACGGGGAATAACTTGCCAGAATGAAAAAAAGATCTTTCCTTATCTTGAAAGAAAAATCTCTTTCCATATCTCTCTCCAAATCTTGCATGGCTTTTGGTTTTGTTATGATGAAAGGTGTCTGAGAATTCCCTGATGCACCTTTTGTCTTACATTCATTATTTTAGCTATCACTATTCTGTCAGATCTAATTTGCCCATTTCCTAAAGTATTCTAAAATAGTCAGGTTTTCCTCAGATGTTTCCATGTGTTCTCAACAAAAGCGGAAGTTTCGCTTTCAAACAAGTACAGCACTGCTCACCACACTCACTGCAGCTTCAGCTGTAGCTACCTCTCTAGCCAGCTCGTCTATGTTAGCTAGGACATGGCTAAGAATAGCCTCCCCTCTTGTGGGCTCTGAAGCTAGTTATTTCAATTGTGATTACCAAAGAGCTCAAGAACTTGTTTTGCCCTGTCCCATTCGGCCAGTTTATAAGAAGGAAGCTGGACTCACCAATTATTACTGTTTTATTTAGTTTTGTTGCCTCTTTGATCTCCCTCAATATTTTAGTCATAACATTTTCTTGAGCCAAAGAAATACACGACTTTATTTATGTAACAGTATTCCCACTGACTTGGCATTTTTCTCTCTAGCATGTAGATAGCATAGTTCAGTCCACACAAAAGCGCAATAGACTCCTGGCTATAGTACCGGTTGCTGTGCCAATGAGCTGCTCTGCTCTTCCTATGCACTTTATACCTTGGCACCACGGCTTGCCACCTTGTCGTATTTCAGTACCACGTCCAGAAAGGAAATAGGACTGCACGTACAGAGATACCAGAGCTACCCAAGGAATATTAGGGATGAGGTATCTGACTGCACGCACATGACTAAGAAATGAAATCATGCAATTTTGGTGTGGATGTGACTGTGCTAATAATTATACTGAACTGCTGAGAATGTCCCATGTCTACTGAAAAGGCGAAATCCTGGTTCTGCTGAAGTAAAACTTCAGAAGTTTCTAAATGCCTGGGTAAACTCAGACAGAGCTGACTGCTTGTGCACTTGATAATAGGTAGTGTCTCTTCTCTCCTGAAAAACCTGCCTCTTGAGTATTTATAAAACACTACATGGTGTCAGAAGTTATCTTGAGCCAAAGATGGAGCAATTACTTCCTCCAAGCCTGCTGGATTTATGAGGGGAGCTTGCAGAAAAAATGGTGTCAGTTTAGCAACATTTTCAAATATTTGTTTGTGCCCTGGGGCTGCAGAGGAATCACCCACAGGGATCACCCAAAGGGCAAGCTGTGGCATTTCTTGGGACTGGGAGTGCTCTGCAGCCTCGCAAGGACACAGTGCATTTGGAAGGGAGGAGACACAGAATCTGACACAGTGACAGGTGCTAAATAAAAACCTTACAGTGATTAGGAAGAGCAGCCAGATAAACTTGCACAGAAATCTCAAAGCAGAAGGAGGTGAGCTTCAGGATCAGTGGGAGATACTGGGATGTTCCTCCCATGCAAAAGCATGAGAGAAGTACACACAAAGAAAGTAATCACAGTCACATATACATTAATTTCAATGATTTCCATCCTTCTGACAGCACCTGACAGCTAAAACACAGTGCCAGAGTGGCAAATGTACAAGATCAGGTTTGCAGTTGCGATCTGTTTTCTTTGTGCCTGTACACAAGGAAAAAGGAGGCATAGCAGCTGATGTAACCCAACAAACAGCAGTTTTACCTAGCTCTGCTCCGGACAGAGCTGACAGATTTGGCTCTGCCGCCTCCTCCAAGTTTTGCTCGTCATATTTCCCTGGTCAAATGAGCCCCACCAGCTACTGTTGACAGTAACCCTGCGGACACTCTGGGCTTGGCTGGAGCCACGATGAACTTTCTGCTTCTCCTCGCTGGGTGTGCCCTGTCCTGCTAGGGATAAAACGGAGCATTCAGCTTGCGTTCACCACAAGGAATAAATAAAACCAGGAAGGAACTGAAGGCTAGCAGAAGAGCAGCAAGTAACAGTGACGTCTGCACCGTGCATTTGACCCTGGTGGGGCTGGCCCCGTGCCCTGACTCCCTCACTGTGCACATTGTTGAAGCGTCAGCCCCAGGCGCCCAGGAGCCCGATTGCACAAGCAAGCGCTCCTCGCCACCTCCGCCGCGGGGACGCACGGGGTGGCGGAGCCCCGGGGAGGGGGGCCCCGAGCTCCGGCCCCGCTGCGGGGCAGCCATGCCACTGCTGTGCCGCGGCCTGCCCCGTGCCGGTCCGCACCTGCCAGAGCACTGCGGGAAAGCACAAAGCGTTCTTTTTTATTATGTTTAAGATGGGGGGGGGGGGNCATGACTATTTCAGAGGCCCAGGCTAGCGTGCCAGCGCCCTGCTCCTGAGTTAGCACCACTCGAGCAGGGCAGTTCCCAGTATCGGCTGGGAAGGGGCAGGCGAATGCAGGCAGGGAGGAACGCTGTGCTGGAGCCAGCCTGAATAAGCACCTTGTGCTGCTGCCAGAGGCCCAGCTGTCAGCACCACCTCTCACCCCAGACCGCTGCCAGCTGGAGGAGGAGGAGTGCGGAGGGCTCCTGGTCACACTGGGGGAGCGGCAGAGCCATTTCTGGCTGCCTGCTCTGCCAGGGGACAGTGAGGCTGAGAAGGGGCCACGGGGGAAGGTCCCGGTAGCCGAGACGTGCCTTGGCTTTCTCAAGTGGTCGCCCGTGTGCCGGCTGCTTCACCTCAGCCTGCGGCTCATCCGTCTGAGGTGATACCTTGGTGTAGGACGAATGCTGGGCCCAGCTGACTGGCCACATGTGCTTCTGACAGGTCACAGCTGCCCCTGGCGTGGGCACAGCCCACGGGCTCCTCGCGTTGCTGGGTCAAAGCCCAGCAGCACGGCACCGCATGGACGCGGCCTGTGAAATCACCACAGTGAGGCCCTGTCCCCTGGGGCTTTGAAGTCAGATTTCAAAGTGACTCAACAAAAGTTACAACTTACAGTATTAAAAAAGAGATGGCTTAGAGAAGGCACTTTCAGATAGTCCAAGCTGAGACCATACTGGCCTTCTCTGGGTAGGAAATCACAGTGGAGGATAATAGAGATATTCAAAACACTACAAAAGTGCTTTACCAACCAAAGTGGGGAAGGAATCGATCATTAATATCTGTATTCTATTAGATTTCATTATTTCCCTGATTCAGAATTAGACACTTGTTCAATCTAAAACACACTAGGTAATTCAGTGTTCTGGTTTGTATTTAAAAAAGAAAAAAAATCCACCAAACACACAAAACACTACAAAACCAGGAATAAAGTGAGATGACTTCTATTTATATGCACTTTCAGGCCCTTAAAGCTAAAAAAAATTGGTATGCAGTTTTCTATGACATAGTTCAGATCAGCGTCTTCTATAATTGCTGTATTTCAAAGGCATACAAAACCAAAAATGTGATAAGAAAATGAGAAATGTAGTTTTTAGCTTCAAATAGAAATAAAACCTTACTTCCCACTTCTGTCCTGCTGTTCTACGTTACAATTAAATGACTGTTTTCATACACGGTACTGTGAGTTATCATTAGTCAGAATGTAAAAGCTAGCTTGTACTTCAGCAGAAAGTCTGCCCAGTTTGTAGAACAGGGGTGCCTGCTTCTATGCGTATTTGACTAATAAACGGAGGCCACTCAAGAACAGGCATGAATGAACCTTCAAGATAAAAACTGGGACAAGGCATTACGAAGTATCTCTCTAAAACAGCTCAGGGCTCAACACATTAACTGAAGACCTACGTCATGCTTCCAATTTTCAGTTAATTTCGTATAATACTAAGCTACCTCCAAAGCCACCAGTGGAAAAAAAATTGGTAATCAGAAATATAGGAGCTACACCTACAGGGTTAAGTTGCTATTTTCAGGAGACAACATGCCTGTACTCCGCCCTGTTTTTAAAAAAAAAAAAAGCAGGAAAATCACCTTTTCACCCCTGCTGCCCTCAGCCCCACAGAGGACTGGGGGAAAGAAGGCAAGCAACGGGCCTGCCCTGCTCAGAGCTGCCCGTGGAGCCCAGCTAACACGGGATGGGCACAGCTGGGACTGGTACGCAGCCAGTGGGAATCACACCAAGGAGCAAGGGGGAGAAGGAGATCTGCTGTGATCTGGGTCCCCCAGGTTCCTCAGGGTGCACTGCCTTTTCAGGGCTTGTGGCACCTCCACAATCAAGAGCTTAATGCACATAAGTTCTACTTTGCAAGCGAAACATTATTCATTAACAAATCTGATTAAACTGCTAATGCAGGGAGCACTAGCACAAGTTCAGGAAGACAAATAGTCTCAGTGGTGCAGTGTTTGTGAGGAACGTTACCCGTAAATGGATTTTAACTATTTAAATTGGCTCCTGTTCAGAAACTATGAAAAGACATAATGGAACACAGAACACTTCATTTAACTTACTGTGCTTAATGTGAGGGAAAATATCCACAGATTAAGACTTCAGAACAGTAATACACACAATTCTGCAAAGATACCTGTTTTGTAGCCCCACACTGGAGATTTTTTTTTTTTTTTAAAAAGCCACACATTTTTCCCCCAGCAGCATTTTACTGATTATTAAATATTTGTCGGTAACCAGCATTTCTGACCACGTGTAAGAAATTTAAGACTCATTCCTTACAGACTAAGTCATGTTCAAATCCTGGATTCCACAAATGTACACTGTGGCTTTGCTGCCATACTGGTAAAATTGTGCTTTCATCCCCTTATAAGAGCCGTGATACTTTAGATTGTGGAGACAAGTTATTATTTTAGCTTTTATCTTTTTACTAAAGCTACATTTTTGTCATTTTGGCTGGATAAAAAGAGGGAGGAAAAAAAAAGGCTCACGCTGGCCACGACAGACATCAATGGCTTTCTCTCACTGCACATCCCTACTTTTCCCATTTTTCAGAAGCCTGATATCAAACCCTGTACAAAAATAACTTGGTTACTTGCGGGCTGCCTCGGGGAGGTCGCTGCACCGCACCTTATTGCCTCTCCTTGGTCCCTGTTCATGTGGTGGTAGGTGCACGGCATTGACCTAGCCAACTGAGCTATGCCAATACGGCCAGAACATTTCAGTAACAATTTCATTGTACGACAGAGAGCTCTGATGGCTTCTGCACAACGCCAGCCCATTGAAATGCAAGTTCTTATATAACCTGAAAAATGAAGAGTTTTAAACCCCCCAGCTGGGTTTTCTGCTCATCCCATTGATCTTTTATTTCATTCCCTAGAACTCAAGAAGAGCCCCAAACTAGAAGTACTGAGATCAATAGGAGTGTTGACTGAATCAGAACTCTAAGATCTGGCCCATAATTTCTGGAACTATTCTTGCAGCTTGAGAAATATTGCCAGTCAAATCTCCCAGAGATAATGAGCTGCACGAAACAAGTGTTTACAGTGGCCCAACATAAGCTTTCCAATATACATTCAGTCTCTTTTCCTCCTATAGAAGCCTATTTCATAGATTTGAGTTTTGTTTGATGGCAGTCACAGAACCAAGCAGTTCAAAATTTCTGAAACATCTAGGGAGATAGAAATCAAATGGTGCTCAAGCTAGTTAATTAAAACATTTCAGAATCTTTCACCTGCAGTGTCAAGCTGTTTTGTTAAGTGAAGAATTGAGAGACTAACTGAGCAGGTGCTGCTGCAAGCACAGATTGCCATAGAAAATCACTTTACAGAAACCTATCAGAGGTAGTCTGACTACAGGATCTAATAGGGAGGGCAGCGTACGCTCATTGCTTCTCATTACCTGATTGTGAAATCTTTAGTTAAAGAGAGCTCTCATTGAAATCAACAGGGACTTTCCCAGAGTAAGGCTGCAGGATTGGGACCACACTGTGCCATTATGGTAGATATCACAAAGACCAGGCTGCTTACATCATGGTTTTCAGCGGCAGCATCTGATCTGAAGCCAGATGAATTTAATAGAATACTTCCCATTGATTCCATTGCAGACCAGATCAGGAGAAGAGTCACCACACGGCTGGCTCAGGATGAAACAGTAGAAGGAAGCGTCCTTGAAGCTGGTTCACAGGTTGTATGCATCTTTTTTCCGCAGAAAGAATAATTATTTATTTAAGGAACTATTAAGTGATAGCACAGAAGGGAAAAAAAATCTAACCTGCAGTCAGCTTGAATAAGGTGAATAGGCTCACGTTTGATATTTCAGGATATCATTTATTTATCCTTAATGGAAAAGAATGTTAGAAAGGTCAGAAGCAAACATCTACACACTACCACACACCTGAGCAGTACTAATAAAGTCAATGATGCTCAATCCACGTGCATAGCAAGACCAAGGACAGTGCTTACAATACCTTTTGTCCAAAATCTGTTCTTCTGGAAGGTCTTTTGAGCCTTGGCTCTGGAGGACCCCCTTGAAATCACTGCCAGTGCATGCGAGCAAGAGTATTTGCCTCAGTCAGCAATTTGCAGGAGAGAAACCTTAGTCTGCATGATCCTTGGGGCAGAGGCTGTCATTTATCTGTTATTTATGTAGTGTACATGTGAGGAGGCTCCAGTCCTAGCTGGGATTGTAAGTAATAGCATAAAAACAAGCAATACATAAATTACCTCTAGGCTAACGAGTGGACTATTTAAATAGTCATACATCAACTGTTTTCAAATAAGCTAGGTGGAGAGAAACTGGAGAACATTTTAAAGGACTTTTAGAAAACATTTGCTTTCAGAAAAGATTATCTCACTGAAACCTTCACTCTTGATGTGCCATTCCAGTTTCTTACACCAATAAAAGTGATAACCAAGATCAAACAGTTTACTGTGTTGAAACTTGTTTTTCCCAGGGAGCTAGCCTTCTCTTAGAGGTCCATCTTCACTAGGATAGAAGTGCTACCTCTTTCCCATTGGTACAGATTTGTGTTAGTAGTGGGGGTTTAAAAAAAAAAAAAAAAGTTACCCGAGAAGACTCTCATTTTACATGGGGAAGAGAGAGACACCAAGGAGGAAAAAAAACAAAAAAAGCAGAAAGATGGATGTGCAATGATGAAGTCTTTTTTCCCAGCGTATCTGTGTATTGCTGTAAATGAACCAAGAACATCTAGAAAACTATCTAGTGTCAACTACACTGTTTCATATACTTGTGTGGAGCAAATGCAGATATAGCTACAATTCACAAGAGTCGCCTTGTAGTATACAGGATTATCATTTTTTGCTTGATAATAATATGAAAAGATAATTCTACCCCAACCCACATTCATTGTCCACAAATGCAGTACTGCTTGATACGTTAGCTTCCCAGGCTCCCTAGCGTGCATTGCTGCCTGTTACCATCTCTCAGATGAGCACACCAGTCAAGATGTGGCTTTGCAGATGAGCTTCTCTATTCTGCAGTCTGTCCTTCCAGCTCCCCTTATGCCACAATACTACAGCACTCAACCACCTTCCAGGCTTAGTTCATTCAGCTCTGTTCAGTACGTGAAAGTACTTTTGTGAAAAGTGGTAGAGGCACAAATATTATTCTGATATCACTGTATCACTGCCATTGTAAGACAACTCAGCATGAGCTTTACTTGCCTCTCCTGAAAAGGGAACGAATAAACATAACTCTTCTGGAGGGGTTTTCCTCAGGGAGCAAACCTAGACTTTCTGCACCAAAACACCTAAGCACTGTTACCTCATAAGAAAGGACCAAAAGCATTAGACGGATGAGAAGGAATAGCAGATTCAAGCCTCTGTGCACATATAATTGGGACAAAGAGGCACACTAGTCAGGATTACACATGCACGCATAATAATATGTTCACCCAGCGATTATTGTGGAGAAAGCACGGCCCATCTAGATCTGTAACAGCTACGGTGCACGCACACAAAGCATTACACTCTGCCTTATTGATGAACAGGAATGGAACAACTTTTTTTTTTTT
>VXAA01002046.1:275084-416760 GCA_013399115.1 Anseranas semipalmata
TAGAAAAAGAAATCACTGAAGAGGACAAAAAAGCATATGCTAAGGTATGATTGACAGCCGCCATAATGGACTGTCATGTCAAAAGAACTGCCTTGCTAATTCTCTTACATAATGAGCTAGATGCTAGGCTCTCCTCGCAAGTTTGATTGTGCACCCTTCCATCAATCTTACCGACATCTTGGCATCTAAAATACAGCAAAACCACTTAACAAGGGCTCTTTAAACAGGCAAGAGGAGGGATGTCTCTGTGTATTAAATGTGATGTGGAGGTTGCTATGGTAAATTTGAGCATGTGAACATTGCAGTGCAAAATTCCACACTGGTGGCTAGAGCCTAGGCTAGCCATGCCTCCAGGTTCTTTAAGTGTACTTGGACTGCATTATCTCAGGAATGGAAAGAATATGGTTCTGGTGCCACTTTCATAGGAGGGAAAGAGAGTGCCTTTGTATAATCCTCAATTTTCTGTGTGCGCAGATCCCTGGGGAGTTGTTGAGGAGTATCCGAAATGGATTGTAGCGTGCTCTCTCTGCAGCTTTCAAATATGGGGCTCCATCCCCCAGACCCTTCACNTCGGCTGGTTGTCACAGTTACATAATGCTGCCGGTTGAAATCACAGCTCAATGGCGTTGTTAGGCAACTCGGTTAGCTTTATTTATTGAACTGAAAATTGCCATATAGGTGTTGATTATCTGCCCTAGAGTCCTGATGATTATAGCTCTAACTATTGGCACTTCCTTTATTACCAGTGCTCTGACTTCCCATTTTGCTTGATAAATTTATAATCCACAGAGCCCCTTCAGCTGCGAACTGCTCCCTCCCAAGCAATTGTAGATTAATTGCCAGCTCCACCCTAGGGCCCTGTAGTGGAGGGGGATTGAACTGCACATCAGAGAGTGAACTTTAGTGTACAAACATTTACTAGGATTTACTGTTCTCTGGGTTATTTCATGCTTTCCTTTCAGAAAAAGTTCCACAGGAAGCCTACTTGTTCCCCAGCTCCACAGAGACATTCCTTAGATCTGTTTTGCTCCCGTTTTGTTGATACTACTCACTTATGATCACAAAGGCACTGCAATAAGTAATGTACTACCAGCCAGCTGGTATCTCCACTGTGGCCCAGCACCTCAGCAGCATGCAGAAGCCACGACCATTATGCCTGCTATTTTATCCAGCAACTCTGCAGCTGTTTATTCAGGGATAGTATTGCTTCCATTTTTTCCATGTTTCCAGTTCTTCCTATTTCTTCTTGCTCACAGGTATCAGTTTTAAGCGTCAGTTCCGTCCATGCTCCCTACAGCCACCTTTGCCTTTAGTCAGACTGCAACATTCCCCTCTACAAAAAATCATTTTTTCCATGTGTGATCCCATTGTTCTCACTTTGAGAATAAATCTGACAACTCTGGTTGTGAGGATCATACTGTACAGTCAGAACTGATCAGCTTTTGTGCTCAGTCAGACCAGGACTTGTCTGCCAACGGATCTGATTTTTGCCATCTCCCCCCAAACCTTCCTCTTCCCAGCACTAGACTGGTCATGGCTTCCCGAGTCCGTGCGCAGCTGTCACTCCTCACTAGAGCCTCCTCTGACCTCAGTAGCACCATGGGTTTGGTTCAGCATGTTTAGTAGGACTCTTAAACTTCCTGCAACCTGGAAACATTTTCCCAAGACACACCAGTAGCTCCAAAGATCAACCCCCGCCTAAGCATGCCAGCTCTTTGGTAACAACACCAACTCAGTCTCATCCAGCCGACCTCCACGGCAGTCCCAGCCCAATGCCAGCCCAGACATAAATAACTAAGTACCTGAAGCATCATTTCCCTTCTCAAACTGCAGTACAACGCTTGTTTTGCCACAGTTCCTTACCTCGTTATCTTCATCTTTCCCCCTTCAGGCTGGCCTCCAGCCCCTGAGCGCTCCATCTCTCAGCCGTGCTCCCACCACTGCAGACCTGCAGCCTCCTTCCTGAGCAGCAGCACCCAGTCAGCCTCACCAGCCCTCCCACCCTGCAGGACCCTCCCTTGTTCCAAATTTGCTACAGCTGTTGCTAAATAATCCCCTGAATGTTCAACTAGTAGAATTGCAGGGTATTTACAAGCTCGTGGCTGTACCTGGTAAGTTTGTGAGGGGTAGAGGTGAGTATAGCAAGCGTTCTGAAAGCACAAATAGAAGTGGTAAAGTTATCAAATCCCTTTCTTTTAACACAAAGCTTTGTTAGCTATCTGTTGTTTTTTGACACCTGTGGTACACTTTCTTCCAGTGTTTCTGTTTGGATTTTTCAAAGCTGTGTGGTCAGTTCACTTATGAACGCATTCACTTTATCAGCAAGTTACCATCCTCTCTGGTAACAAATTCATCCCCTGGGATCCTGAATGCTGCTCCTGACAATCTGACACATGACAGAGACCTTGCCTGTCCTGCTCGCACCAGTTCAAATGGGTGAGATGGTTGCATAGGCACTGGGAGTGGAATTTGGGGTGGGGAGAATATTTATATGATACAAGCATGCGTCTAGGACTCCGCTCAGCTCCTGACCCCATCTCAGGCTTTCTTGGTGATCTTGGATACCTTGCTTTATTTCTGTGCGACTCCCCAGCTGTAACATAGCGAGGGTTATAACCCATTTGGAATCATCAACGTGCACAGGTACAGGGTTGTGGGGAGAGAGCCCCAGGCAGGTAAATAAGCGGGAAGATGAGAAGATCTTTTGCTCTCACAGGTTAGAGCTTTTTTCCCACCTACCTCTCTTTGAAGAAATTGAAAGTGAGAGAAGGATTATGCTTTCTCCGTGGGCCAGATCATCGCAGAGACCGATTCTCCAATTTTTGTTAGACTCTCTCTCACTTCAATTGTCATTTGGGGAATATTTTATTTTATTTTATTTTATTTTATTTTATTTTATTTTATTTTATTTTATTTTATTTTATTTTTCTCGCTTGTGTATCTGTTCTACTTCTAGCTTTGTCATCTTGAGTTCAAAGACGTTTCCACTTCAATATTCAGGTGTTTTTGTGTTTCAGAACTCCACACATCAGCAGTATGTGACTTGTAATGTGATATTTAATATATTTTTACATGTAAGATTGCTTTGTGGGACTTTCTAAATAGCTTTGACTGAGGGCAATCTCTTAAGAGAAAAAAAAGGTTTCGTGGCCATCCTGCCTTGTGTTAGCATGTAAAACCACCTCTCTACTTCCTTGTAACTCTGTGGTTTCTTCTACAACAGTACAGATTAATGGTAGCAGGTCATGTATATTTTGTTTCTTGGAAAGATATAATCATGGCATGGGAAGAGAAGCCAGTGAGAATCCTCTGATCAGCCAGCACTCCCTAGATCAGATGCTCTCTGTTTGTGAACATCTGCCTTAAAATACAGTGCCTGTTTGAAAAACACCAATAATAAAGTGCTCATATGTCAAATACTGCATGGAATGCTGAAAAGTCAGTAACAACTGCTCCCTTAAAGTAACCTGGCTGTAGGTTTAAGCTGAAAATAACATTCAAAAGCCAAAGCTAGTGCATCTGCTTCTGTGGTTGGTATGACAGGATGGTGCATGTACAGCCATGAGCACATTATACCATTTGATATTTTTAATCAAATCCCATTTTAAGGTGCAATGTGTTTTACTCGGTAAAGGTCATTTTAGTTACAGTAGCATTAAGGGTTTTCAATAAAACATTTTAAATGCCAGTTATATAACTGCTTTTAAAACATTTAACAGCCACATTGGTTACATGACCTGAGACAAAGGATATTTTCTCAGCACTTTGATATATTGTGGCTAGATTATCCTTATGGGAACATTCAGTTCCATAATGGCCTCAGGCCATCCCATAATATTTGGTGGAGGATTTTTTTTCACCAAAACAATAATTGCTAATGAAGCCAATGGTGATGGAGGTCCAATGACATGGCAAGGGATAGAGCTTGTAGTCAGTAACAGCAGCAGACACCGGCCAGTACAAGAAGTTCATCCAGCACTACTCAGGGACAAAAAGATGTAGCAACAAGGAATGAGCGCGCGCTCGTCTGTGTCTTAGCGCCGCACCGCGTGTTAAAGCAAAAAACTCAGGTAAACAGAAGTTCTTTCTTCCTGGAACACTGCACCATTAAAATACAATCTATAATAGGATATAAAATAGAGAGAGTATAAGATAAGATATATAGAATATAGCTTCAGGCCGTCACAGCCAGGTGTACCTGGACGCATACAGAGTTGTACCACTCCACACCTCTTTAACCTTGGTGCAAGGGGATGCTGTGAGATGAACAAGCTCCGTTTGACATACAAGAGACTCAAGCCAGATCTTGTTTTTGAGGGTAGACAGCTACTTCCCCTTAGGCTCTCTATGGTGAAATATCCCTAGAGTAACATTTTCGGCTGGGGCACGTCCCCTGCCAGCACTTGGGTTCTGGATCTCATCCCCAGACCCAGCAACCTTTTGAGTCCAAAGTGGGACTCCACAAAGCAGATCACCATGAGCCAGTCAACAGGACACACTCCTCTCTGTTTGTCCTCTCTCTCTCTCTCTCTCTCTCTCTTTTTTTTTTCCCTCACTTATCTGTTAAGATTTTGCCTTTTTGTGGTTAATAACACATATGCATGTGTGATCCTGGACTGTGAAGCATGGCAGGGCTTGGCAGGTGGTTCTTGCCATGCTTGTAGAAGTCTGCCTCACCAGACCAAAGCAAGCGGCTCTTGCCTGGCAAACTATTGCCAAAAGCAAAAACTGCATTTAAAAAGCAAGCTTCCTGAAGCCTCTTTTTTTTTTTTTTTTCTCCCATAATAAAAAGAAACTCTTTGTCACAAAAATGAAGTAAAAAGGGCATATCATGTCTCTTCTGCTTTGGGCAGGAGGTACCAGATGACCTCCTGAGGACCTGTCCAGCCTCAATTATTCTAAGAAAATTTGTATATTACTTCAAAAGCAATATAAGCAAAAGAAACAATGACAATCCTTTTTCACAGCTCCTAGGAGTCGTGTCTTTCTCAGTGATTTCAGGTTGTAATGAAATTAAGAAGTTGCTGTGTTTCAGAATAGTATCTTCCACAGCCAATTTTATCATGAGCCAATGAAATAAATGTTTCCAAAGTGAACAGCTGGCATCTCTTTTCATAAAAGATTCCCTTTTAGAACACTATTTCCGAACAATATTACAGTGGCTCCATTCACATGGCTATAGTTAAGACTGTGTCAATACTTCTCTTATAAACCTTGTTTTTCAAGGGTTTATAACTTTACAGCTGAGCCATAATTAGCTGGGATTTGAGTTACAGCATAAGAGTTCAGTCTGTCTGTGAGGACATTTTTGCTAATATTAATAAAATCAGTTTTAAGTTATAGAAGAGTAAAGCATGGTACTTTAATGCATAAAAAGGATTCTTGAACATTAAACAGCTTTGATTTTTAAAAAAGGAATTTTGGCAAGTGATTAGAATATAATCTCCATCTTTTTTGTCCTTTTAAAATAAGTAGAACAAAAAATTGCTTTAGAAACTCAGTCTGACAAACATACGGAAAGTTAAAGTTGATGATCTCTCCTTAATTTATGTTGCTGTAAAGAACAGGCACGATGGTCTCATTAAAAGGCACAGAATCAACTAAAGCTCATATTCTGTGGCTTTTCTCCAGTCTTACTTTAGTCTTGCTGCCGTGTAAGCATAGTTTTTAGTACTTGATATCATTTTGTTTGAGCATTTTATGACAATACCAATTTGCATCCTGCCTGTGGTTTTATGGTCACTTCAGTCTCAGCTATTAGCCCAGCTTTCTGTACTCCACGTTTCCAATGCCATTCCTTAATTACAATGCAAAACAAACACCTCCTGTTTCCCATTCCAGTCCTACTACACTGTGCTCCACTGTGAGCCCAGCTCACCGCCTGAGCGTGAGTCAGCTCTCGCTTCTGCTCCTGGAGCTCTCCTGCCTGCAGCAGGATGTCAAGTGAAGGAGGGCCCTGTTCACTTCCTAGCTGCGTATCTTAATCACAGCATCTACTGGATAGCCCAAAAGAGCTTTCGGAATATTCTAATGAAGTCCCGTGAAATGAGGCCAAGTAATTGATGTCTTTACACAGAGACTAATTTGTTCATAAAAACTTACCCTTTGTATCACAGATTAAAGTATTTGGAAAACATACATGTAAATGAAATGAGAAAATTGAAAAGTCACGCTGAAGCTGGTCACTCAAAATGTCTTTTTCTGGTAGGTATGAACTGTTATGAGAGACATGAATGTGACAGACTGGACAGCCAGTAGCTCACCAACTCCCCAGGACGGCTGCGTTCCAGTACCTTTACTCCCCGCTTAACCCCTCTGCAGCTCTCCTCCCCTGTGCTTTCACTTTGGACTTCAGTCTCCTACTCTCTCCTGTGATAATTTCCATGTCAGAGTACCACAACCACCCCAAGACCTTGCTCTTCCTAACCTTTAAGTTTCTAGGTTTACCCCTCTTAAATTCTGCAACGATCATATTTGAATCATTCCTTTTCATGCAGATCTTGGGCTCCTGTGCAATATTCACCACGGTGCAAAACCACCAGATGCTCGTTTCTAAGCCAAACCAAAGAATCATCCAGAAGGGCAGGCACCGCATGTGAAGGACTCACCTGAGACCAGCACAGGTTCAGGGAAACATATATTGATATTGTTAAAAGCTTTATTGTCACCAGTAAAATTATGGTTCAAGAAAAGCTATTGTCTGGTTCTCTGCAGTGCCACCAGTTCTGCTTGTGACGGACTCTGCTCCTGCTGCCACCCCGCTCTTGTCCCTACCGCTGCGCTGAGCTGTGTCCTCCCGAAGAGTTTATCGTCCTCAAAGACCAAGGAAGGAATAGTGAGAGAACGAACACTGAGAAAACGCTTCCAGTCACATATGGGATGGGTATAACCGAGGGCCTCGTTCACAGACCCTCAGGACTGACCCTCTGCATTAGTAAAACCACATCACACTCCTTCCCTTTCTTCCCTGTGTTATCTAGGCACTGTCAGCATTTCCCTTCTTCCCTTACCAGTTAGTTCTTCATACGCCCTGAGTATGGCAACATAATCTTCGTTAAGCTTTTACTTTTCCTAAGACTTTTCCTAAGTAGAAGAGAGCCTTTTCCTTAGTAGAAGGATAATCGGGGTCATTTGGAGAGATGTCTGTTTTATCTTAATGTGTTATCTCCAACGATGCTGAACAGGGCAAAAGGTGCAGAATTTCACCTCGGCATTACAACATTGTGGAAACAAACATGAATCTTGTTAGAGTGTAAACAGCAGCCACAGAGCTCCCCTTGTTATCCTCGCTGACTGATCTGTATGATAATTGCAGGCTAGGATGACTGTATCCCTCTCAGGCCGGAGGTAACTGCATTATACAGTCAGAAGCCTCGCTGAATTCTGTGGCCATCAGCCGGCACAAAAACACGAAGTTAAAATTGTTTCTTTGAATTCAAATGGGATCAATACCTCTCAGGAGACAGATGGGGTTTTCTTTTCTACACTGAAAAAAGAATCAGTGTCTGGAGTTCTGGCTCAAAGTATTCATTCAGCTACAGAACAACACCAGGAAAAATCAGCAGAGAGTGGGCACCTGCTCTTTTCCTTGATCAGCCCTGGATCTTAGAATTTGATGTTTTATATAAAGGGAGCTTGCTGTTGCTCTTACATGCTGCTTCTAAAACTATACAGTCTGGCTCAGGCAAGAAGGGCATGTTTATTCTTTCTTGGAGCTTTTCATTTTTACTTGTAGCTGAATCCTCTAGGTCAATTGTATCTGCAGGGGTGGGAGAGGAATTTAATTGCTTTTACTTCCTACCTTCATCTCAGGGTGACCAGTCCATTAATAATGCACAGGAAGCAACTAAGAAATGCATGGTAGATTAGGGATTAATTGATATTTGGAAAGATTTCAATCCACATTTGAAGGAAAAGGTTATCCACTGTATTCCAGCTCTAGTTACTATTTGCATTTGATTATTTTATTAATTCTTACAGCCCTGCTTCTTCTGGTTTTAGATATGTTTTCCCCTTTTCTTGGCTATTTTTGTAGAATTTCCTTGTTTATTTCTTGCTAGAGATGTTTGTTACATTTCTGATAAATGCCACCCCCTATCAAATAAATACATACATTTATCTGTATTTTCCAGTAAATACGGTTTTCTCTGCACTGACACTACCCACAGTTCCTTTATGAACAATTTGACTTTGCAAAACATTACTGATTTCTGTGCTTGGAAGTTACAAGATTAATAGCTTCAGAGGCAAAAGTCCTTCAATCCTTTCCCCAAATAGGTGCTCCAAGCTTGCTTCAATGCCTGCACTTCACCTTTAGTAAGAAACATGAGCCAGGCGCTCCTCAAATCAACAAGGCCCTAAGAGACAGGAAACAGATTGGTAATTCCAATGACGTCAGGGCAGGAAGGTATGATTTAGTTGGTTTGAAAATGACTAGTGTGACACCTCGACTAGTTTTGCCTAGATTGCCCCAATGAGATGAAAATGACTTCAGTAACTTTTTTAGCAGTTTTAAAGAGTTAATATTGACTCTAGCAGTCAGGAGCAAGAGACTATGAGAAAAGAACAGAAGACCCAACAGAAAAGACGTATGAGAGTCTTTAAAGACCTTGAAAAAATAGACTAAAGTTAGGAGTATAACACAAACGTCCAGTTACAAGCACTTTGATAACGTTAGGTGAATTGGACACAGACCTTTTGAGGACCCCTGGTGCTACGGCAGCTTTTATGACAGTATTTGCATCGAAGAGTAATGGAATCTTCTCAGCAGCTAAAGGCAGACAGTTTGGAAGAGTTTCAAGCTGCTAAATGCACACCACAGAGAGACACTGACGACTGTAAAATCTGAGTGGCCACCTCAATTTAGTACTAAAATGTCAAAGGAGAGGTAGACCTGCATTTCATATGTCGTACCATGAAGTATTTGGAATACTGATCATGGAAATATGTTTTAAGTTCTTTGCTGCTGCCACAGAAGCAGAGCCAGACTAGTTAGCAAAGTGTGGTAGGATACAGCATGCAAGTAAGTAAAACAGTGATGATGATTCTCTCTTGCAGTAATTGACTTGGGACTGGAGAAGCTCACCTCCCTGTCACTCAGAGGAAGTAAAGGTCCCATCATAAGTGACTTTCATTGTCCTAACAGTGAGTGTTCTGCACCCCAAATGCAGTTCTGTTTTTTGCCCCCCCGTCTGACAGCCCAAGAGAAAGGGACGGTCACTGGAATGTAAAACACAGCCCAAGACGATGCCCTGAAGGAATCTTTGCTCACCTCACCACGTCGTGGTGATAACAGCTGCTGGAAACACCACCACTGCACAATATCTCAATCCAGGCCACAATTTTATTCAAATATCCGCTGTCTAGTGAGTAAGAATGGTAAGCAGCATATCCTGTATTACAGTACTAAATTAAAAATACATACTATTTACAACTATTGTTAGGAGCTGTTTTCGAAGCCTTTTAGTATTTTTTTTATCCATAGAGGCATTTGGGGAAATGTATTAATTCTGGTTCTGTTAAACATGTATTTGGTTAAGGTTATCTGAGTTTCATCTCTTAATCTAGGAGACTTCGCAGGCATTATTTGCTGATTTATCCTCTTTGACTGTTTGAATAAATGAAGAAAGAATTGTAAACTGTAGTGGTGTCACAATGGAGTAGTTATGTTTTATTTTAATTAAAATCAGGGTCTAAAAAAATATTTTATTCATTGGCTATCTACCTGGGCATGCTTGGCCTAGTTTCTTTAAGTACCTAGAGATTCTGTTGAAGTCTTCATTTGCTCAATGTGCCAAATCCACGGACCTGCATCTTGTGTAATGCTTAGGCTGCAGACATTTCTTCAGCCAAAAAAAACTAAATTCAGTGGTCACAAGCATTAGTGTAAGGCCTGTATAGCTTTCACACAAATCTGCTTTTTCTTCCTCTGCTCTGCTATTCACAACCTCCAGGCTCTGCAATTCGCTGTGGTCACAAGCTCCCATTGAAGCATTCGAGGAGAGAAGGCTCCAAGAAACTTCAGCTGCTATTTTACTTTCCACCTAATCTCTACAGGACCCCAGAGACAGTCATGTACAAAGCTCTGGCCCCAGTGGGTTTTCTGGCAAAGAGGCACGACCAAGAATCACAGAAATTAGTGGAACTTGTGAAATCATTACAGCGCACAGCAACACAAATTCTTTCCAACAGGGGAATCGAGACTTAAATAGCATGAACTTACCTTTGGTGAAATTCCCAGCTACATGGTTTATGGCTGTGCCCCTGCTCTCAGCTGTGCCCAACAGCTCCTGGGTTCTGCTGGAGGAAGTGAGGCTTCTTGTAATTACCAATCAAATAGATATGAGTTCCCATCACAGTTTATTTTCCATTTTAGTTGGCACTGGTCTGATCACTCTCTAACCTGGTTCCATAGGGTTAAGACAGTGGGACAACGACAGTAAAGAAGGCCAATCTCTGTTTCTAATTGCCAATATATTCTGCTATACGTTCATTTACTATGGATAGGGACACCACAGCACCATACCATCTACCTTACAAGCATTCCTTCTCCTACTGCATTGTGCTTACCCTGAAATGCTGAACAGATAGTATATGCACATGCAGTTATCGGCCCTCAATGGCCCATGTTGGCCGTTCGTGGGAAATGCTGTAAATGGACCACAAATGCAGCTGACGAGAAGCTGAGAAAAGCAGACATATAGGATTATATAGGGATAAATTGAGAGGGGATGTGAAGGACAGAATGTATCTACTGTCTAAACTTATACACAATCAATGCGGCTCGTGATGGAACTGTATGAACGTCAGCGGTGAACAGCTGCGGCTGGGAAGGCCTCGCTGGTGCTGAGCAGCAAAGGAAAACAGAACGAAGAAATTCAAATGAACTGGCTTGAAAAAAGAAGTAGCCCAACTACCCTTTCCTTCCTAATCATAATGTTTTAGTACAACAGAATAAAATGGCATATAAAAAGGTAATGTGCATTTTCTTCAAGGACTTGTTGAAAATATAATACAGTATCTTTGTAATTTACTGGTAATGTGTACACAATGTAAAAGATCAGGAGCAGAGAGTACTATCACTATATTTAGAGATAATGGTGCTTTTCTTTCATAGGCTTGATATAAACTTTGATTACATAGCATTTCTTTAATTTGCTGCTATTCAAGAAAACCCTTAGAGCACTGCAGCGAGCAATGCCTCTCTTTTACATTTGCATTTTTTAATTTGCATTTTTTAATTTCCCAGACTACAGCTCCACACCTACACAGGCTTCCCCTGTGGGAGGGAAGAGAATATTTTTCAGTATGAATGATACTGTTTCTCTTCTCAAATAGCTGTAGTTATTAATTCCAGAGATTTACCAAAATCACTTTGCTTCTGCATCACTTCAGCGTGGAGTTCTTTCCTAACCGACATCGGTCGCCAACCCGCCGCTCCGCCGGTACCCGTTTTAGACAGGGTAGCCCCGCACAAAGTTCAGGCTGCTCAGAGAGGAGCCGCCGCTCTCGGCAGCTCAGTATGCGTTCCTTGCATACCCCAAAATGCCACGGGGTTCTGGAAGGGCCCGGCGCTTTTAAAGGAAGAGCAAAATTAGACCAGGGAAAGAGAGAGCAACAGTAGGGCAATGAGATTGTGCGGGGATTTTAGCCAAGCACTAATGCCTATCTGCTGGGAAGGGACTGGCTCCAGAATGACCCCACCCAGAGGCTGAGGCGACGAAGCAAATTGTTGACCTGACTTTCTCTACAGAGGACCTTGCAAAAGAAAATCTACAAACACAGTATGTCTTCCCAAGACTGAACGTTTGCTCACATAATAAAGAAAAAAAAAAAAGAAAAAGAACTTGGAAGATTTTATGTAACAGCACCATCTCATGACACCTGCCATAACAATACTTTCTTTGTCAGTCTTTTCTCATCCTATGTGTCTCCTGAAGCCTGACTAGGTTACTGCATCAAAGGCAAGCAGTAATAGTATCATTTCAGATAAAAGAAAAAAGAGAAGGGTGCTGTACACAACCTGCCCATCATCTCACTTCACAGTTACATTAACCAAACAGGCAACACATCTATGAAAAATACACAGCCAAATAATATGGCAATCCATGTAAACTAGAGCTTCTTCTCAGGTATGGTACAAATGCTTCAATCTTATATGGTAGCTATAATTCAAAATGCTTTATACGGATTAATTAATGTAACATACTTTATGCACATCAACACACTAAGGCACAGAAAGATTAATAAATGGCAAAACACAAAATTTAATAGACACAGGAAGTGGCAGAGCCATAAACACCATGGAACTCCTGGATTCCAGCACAAAGTAAAAAAGACCTATTCTAATGCAACTATTTCCTTTCCCTTTCTTAAAGTATGCGTCTCAGACAGCAAGTTCTGCTGTGCACAGCACTGAGCACATCGTCAGCTCTTTGCAAGTACTGAGCTGAATAAATAATGTCAATGTAATCCCACTCCCTTGTCCTAAACCACTAAATCTATTGAAATTTTAAACCTTCATATTTAACTGACTTTGGTAAGGATAATTCTGAAAGTGTATGTTAAGCTGCGCTATCTCAGTACTAGTAATTAATATGTAATAATAATAATAATCATGACTAATAATGCTGCTCTAATAAGGATTTAATCCTACAGATCATTTTTATGAAAGCGCTTTGATAATAATGATTATTTATTCTTACAGGGCATTTTTCATGCTAGCAACTCCAAGTACCATGATGATTAATAAAGCTAAAGAAATTGAGAGATACATAAAATAACAAGCTTATGAGACTGCCAATGTGCCGATCTTATTAAATAAACATTAACAAAAAATACAGCTGTAACGGAGATTCTCTTGGGAGAGGGAAAAAACAAAAACCAAACCAAAACAAAAACCCTTGAGGCTATGTCAGCAGGATTGAATTGACCCGTGTATCAATGTCATTTCTATTGTCACTCTAGCAAACAAAATAAAATAATAAATAGCACTTAGTGAACTGTGGACTAGGTTGTCAGCTGGTATAAATAGGTGCATTGGCATTAATCTAAAGCAGCTGTGCATCTGGCCCTACATTTTCGAAGGGCTGCAAAAACATAAGAAAATACGTAATATGTCTTGTCCATGATGACTTTAATGCACAGCAGAAGAAGGTTACTTACTGACAGTGTTCACACACTCCAGCGATGGCTGATAAATATATCTGAGCTACTTAGCTGGATTAGGCAGACTGAGATCTGCTAGGCCTTTTTTGTCTGCCCTGACTACGATTTAAGTTTGGCAGAGATGCCTCTTGCCTCGCTCCTCTCATCTTCCCACTCCTGCAGGTTAACCCAAAGGCTTTGCTATGACCCAAGCTAGATTTCCATTGAAATTCATAGTGGGCCAACAGAAAGAATTCACCTGGTTCAAAAAAATCCCCTGGTAGGGATCCATTTAACCTATAAAGCATTACATAGGCAGCATTTTGCTAAAATAGCTTAGAAGGGAAATTACCTGGGCTGGCACAATTTCTAGCAGCAAAAGAAATCTTCTGCAGGATTAGGTAATTAGAGAAGTCTCGTCAGCAATACAGGCAACAGAGTGGTTTCTAGACACAGAACTTCATTCTTGTCAAGAAGATTTTGCTAGTCTGACTTTCCTGGCAGAGCCTTGGTACTACAGACCAACCTTAAGAGAGAGATTCAATAGCAAGGACTTGCCATGGAAGTAGAGGTTACTACGGTGGGAGCAACTTTCTGCTTAAAAGAGTGCCCTGACTATCTGCCAGGTCGCTCCCATAGTGACGTGAAACCAGAAAGAAATGGATTAGGGGACAGACAAAAGATGAGAGAAGTCCGCGGGTGGAGGTTTCCTCTGGCATCAGATATAAAGGGAAACATCCACAGGGACTTGCTCATGGGCTGTACGCTGATGTCCACATGCTGGCGTCAGGAAAGCAGGGAAGGGAGCCCTGGGTTTTGCAAGGAGTGACATGCTGGTATCCAAACCTGGGGTATGAGGGAGAGAGGAGCGAGATCTTTGGAAGAAGAGCTGAAGGACCTTATTGCAGGGGAATTCTGCAGTTCTTCTCTTTCTTCCACTTCTTCCTCTTCATAATCATATTTAATTATGCAACTTGGGAAATGACTGCACAGAGAAAGATACAAAAGAGACTCCAGGTAAACAGACACCCTCTGCTACAAGAGAAGGCCAGCCCTTGGCCAGGGAGGCTACGTGATGGTAAGAAATAGCTGGCGCGTTTTGAATACATACTTATGTAAACACTGTCTGAGGTTCGTGGAAGTAGTGAATGGAGCCAACTATCTCTTTGTTAAGGGGATGAACAATATTTCATTCCACATAAATTTCAAGAGTAGCCTCCAGCAACAGAAATCAAATCTGAATAGGAAGAGATCTTAGCCGATCTAATACAGGCTTTCTACACTACTGATCGATCCTTCTTTAAACTAATTTGTGAAGAAAGAGAACAAAGGGCTGGATGTTCCTCTGTGGACAGTCATGTTTTCTAACCCAAGAGTAAATTACGTTGAATCCTCATTCACACAAAGCTCATTCATACAAAGTCATAAAATATAATCAGGCTATTAGATAGGTAAGAATTGTGAGGAAGCTACAGCGCTCCACAACGAATTGCAACTGTTATGTATGATAAGTAGAAACAATAGAAATCGGTGGGAAAATTTGGCATGCAGTGATTTCCTTCCCTAGGCCTCCTGCAATTTGCAGAGCTCTGCAGAATTTCGTGGGCTGCTTGGTCAGCTTTCTCTTTTGCTGAAATATACTTGGATTCCAATGCTAACTACCAAAGCTACAAAAGGAGGGTAGTTATAAAAGGTTGATTCGTGAAAATATTTATAAATTCTGTAGCTTTCTATTTTTAGGTGTTCAATTTAAGGCTTCTGGTGGCTGCAGGCATCTGTCTTGTCTGAGATTTCTCCGTGGTGCTAACAGAAGTGAAGCTGAACTGAAGACTTGGATGCATCATGAAGTGGGAACTGGGGCTTCGAGTCTAGAGAAAATAGAACCCAGAGGAGAATCATAAACACACACATTTTCTTTGCATATAGATGTTCCTATTAGAATTATCAAACAAATCTTGAAATAATCACATGAGCCAATCTGTGAGGCAATGGAAATAAATAGTTGTTTTGTAAGGGATTTCCGGGGGATGCAGATAGAGCCTGGCTGTAGTTGGTAAGAACTCACAGGACACTCTCGTTGGACTCAGTTGTTGCTGTTCAGCCTGATGGGAGCTTCTGAGATTTACGTTCCCTTTCACTTTGCCTGTGTTTCAACAATATACAGCCCAGTGTTTGTGCTTAACTGCCTGTGTGCTTGGTTAGCTGTGCCCAGCTCAGTGTGTCAATGCATTCTCTCCCCTCAGTTCGTCTGCATTTCGCTACATATCAGAACACCATCTGAAGTAAAATTCATGTTATCAGAAGCACATTTGCTCAGTGGTTGCGCTAAGAGACCAAAGTCCCAGACTTAAAAGGGAAACTCTTTCCTTGAAGGACTATCCCCAATAACATTTTCACAGAGGCTGGAGAGTATATCATGCACAAAGCACAGATCATATAGGACTTCTCCTGGAGTCTCACCAACACCAGATTTGAAAACAGACTGAATCCAAAAGAGGAAAAAAACCCTGCATGCATGTCAGTGGGATGATCAGCATGCAACATGTGAGATGTGTGTGGTATGTTATGAAAGTTTTGATAGCTTGGAGAAGGCTTTAGAAGAGGAGAGTCTAAAAATGGGATCTTTTAGGCTGTGAAGAAAAGGAGGTGCTGAGAAGTTCTGGAGTACATTGAAAGGATATTAAAGAATAGCAACTAGCAAAGCTTCTAGGGAAATCACCTTCTTACAGGGAAAGCAGGTATGAGAGAATCAGATTGCTAACAACTCTTTTTTAGTCAGCTCAGAAAAAATAAAGCAGTTGGCCAAATTGCAGTTACAGTTTGTAAGTGCTGGCAGTGCCCGAAGGACCAGTGAATGAATTTTCAGCAGCAACAGGTATACGCTGAGCAAAAACACCAGCAGAGAGTTAATTCATGGGTTAGAACCTGGAACCCATAAAGGGGGACACAAAGGCTGCAAGGGTCTGAACTCAGACCTGTTCCACATGGTGAGCAGCGAGCTTCTGTCACCAGCAAGGTGCAGAACGGCCCCAGGATTGCATGGAAGCCAAAATAAAGTGCAAGAGAGAGCTGGAAAAAAATGGGAGAGCAGCTTCCTGCCTCGGATCCAACCATGTGGTTAATGACATGGTTGATTTTGATCAATTTGACTTGCCTGCTGCAGCTTCTGTTAAACAGAAAATCCATCACAGGATATAAAATATCATTCTGTTTGTTCTTAAGGTTTCCATTTTTTCCTTTTCTATAAGGTTCAAAATAATATTTTGTTCATAAAAGTCCACACAGCATACTTGAAAGCACTAAAAAGTGAGCTGTTTGTTTATCCTCAGGGCAGGTGCTCTGTAGATTATCACAGTCAAGCTTTGCTGTTCTGCATTACAAAGTCTTCAGCCCTGACCTAAGAGGACAACTCTTCCTATTTCCCCCACAGCCCCAAGAAAAAAGGGAAAGAAAAGAAGGAAAAAAAAAAAAAAAGGAAGACAGAATCATTCTTATCATTCTTTATTCTAAGCTGGCGCTTTGTCTTGCTTTAGCAAAGCCTTTGCTGTACAGACGTATCCAAGCTTTCTGGTTTCCTGTACTTGGCTGTTAATACTGGAGTTAGTGTGGGGTTGAAATGGCTGCCTCAGAATGGTTAGAAAATTAGAGGCGTAGACTCTCTTGGGGAATTCAGCAGCGTTAATTGCATGACTTGGTAATACTCTGGGGAAACCTTCCAGGTGACATGTAAGGAATTAGACACACATACATCTCACTTTAATATGAAGGGAAGCTGAGTGCTCATCTCCCTGCACAATCTGTTGACAACTTTACCCTTACGTTGAATGATGACACACAGGTGGAATTATCTTCTTCCATTAAGGATCTTTAGAAAAACATATATAACAGCGAAAGCTTGCACAAGGTCTCCTCCCAGACAAATACTGTAAAAATACTAAATTCTGGAGTTATTCCAAATGAATAAATCTCTAAAAGATACAAAATGTTTTTTATTCATTGGTGTGTAGGGAAAAGGAGTACAGTGAATTACTGCTGCAGTCATCTGCCCTGGTATGAGCTGGGATACAAGGAAAAAAAAGCACACCGCAGCTCAAAATGGGAGGTGCAAAGGTGACTTTTGAAATCCCCTGGTCGCAAGCTAATTGCTAGACAGTCCCCAAGCATAAGTTAGAGCAGCCTTCAGCATCCGCATCCAAACATGCCTTTTGTTCCCATCCAAAGCCCGTTAGGAACCATGCCCCTATACCACAGGAGTATTGTCTGGAAAAAGAATTAATAGGTTCCAGAGCCACTTGCTTCATCAGCCTGGAGAATGCCTTATTTAACTCCTTGCATAACTTCAGTGCTGATATCTTGACGACCTGTGAGAATGTGAGAACATACTGCACTGCTCAGTTCTTTGTAATTTAACAACATTTCTATAATGTCTAGTTAAAATTTCTTCCTGACTATCAACGACTGGCTCTTATGATATCCGAGTCTGTGAAAGTTTCTGCTTTTTTTTATGTTCCTCTGCAGAAATTTAAAAGCCATAAGCATCCGTTAATCTCTGGAGGTGGTCTGTAGACCTCAAACAGTATCCAGTGATCTTGGAAAAGCTTTATTGTGCCCAAATGGACACTGATTTGAAACTTCTAAGTTTGTTAAATGGCTAAAGGATAGATATAGTCCAGATGTTACCATGGGTGTTTGTCTTGACTAGTCGTTAAGCTTTGATAGGCAACAGATACTTGGCATCAAATTAATTTTGTTAAAGTTGGTACCAGTGGAAATTTGGTATTTATGAAAAGCCTTTTTTCTTACAAATGCTGAAATGTGGTAATTATCAATACATGGGGCTATCATATCTACACACAACATTCACACATAAGAAAGTAAGGGAGATATCTACTTATGAGTCCTCATGAAAGACAAGAGTATCTCCCTGCTTTTCCTGCCGTGACAGAATGGCACAGGGTTACTTTTCTGTAGAACAAAAATAAACTACAGATGGGAGTAATGGGTTGGATCCTGATCACTCGAGGTCACAGCTTGCAGGAATCAGCACGTGGATGTAAAAATGGCATAGGGCTAAACTAGTCTGCAATACATCTTGTTCTAAAACAAGACTTCTTCTGAACCTTGGATTTTCAAAGGAGTCAAAGATAGTTGGAAACTCTTTTCCTACAAAATATGGAAATTTTATGTTTCATGCTTATAGGTGCCTTTCATAAAACCTGTGTTTCGTCCTTGTTGCAATAAAAACAAACAAACAAACAAACAAACAAACAAACAAAAACCAAAAAACCTCTTTTGGTTTACACTTTGGCTAATCCATGTCCTTCTCCAGAAGGAATGATATTACAACACTGCACAATCAGGTGGCTGGCAGCCGGGCACCTGTGTGCTCAGTATTCAAAGCCAGATATTATAAGTGAAAAAGAGAAACTGTGTCAAGGAAATCTCCATCAAATGTACCCTGTAACTTAAGATCAGAGGCCCCAAGCGTGTTACTTTCGAATTCTTGCAGGGTTACAGGCCTCCAAAATAAATCAGCTCTGCCAATTGTGAAACACCCTAGAGCATATATTAGAAACATTCACTATCTTTTAAAGTGACAGATTAAAATCTCCAGTAACAAAGTTTTGCTCCTTTCCTTAAGCAATCCTTAAGCAATTCCACTCACACTTGCAGTGAAGGATTTGGGTATCCTTCTGAAAATCTTCCAGCAAACCACACCAGCCTACTTCAGACTCATTCTGATCTCACTTGTACCAGCAAAAAATTAATGTAACTATACTGCATCAGAGATACTTTGGTGCATATCCAAAATTAGGCTCCAGCTGCAGACCTGTATATTTTTATGCTCAGAAATCCTAAGTTTGGCATGCAGAAGAGCTCTGCTGGAGGGGACAGGGAACACTGGTACCGAGGTACAGTAACTCAGCCACACTCCAATTTCTACTGACTATTCCACTGATGCATCCAACGTTTTGTCTTCAGTGCTATCAGCATGCCAAGGCAGCACCAGGAATACAACAGAGGCAACTGTAATGTCTCACTAAGCCATTTACAGAATGACAGTAGATACCTGCCCCCCCAAAATCTGCCATCTGTTTAGACAGAGCTGCCTCGTCCTGAGGTCAAGTGGAGCCCTCTGCTTCGAAGCAAGCTGCAGGTCCTTCCTGACCGCAGCCAGCGCTTGAGAACGACCTGGCTGTGCCATTCCCAGGCATTGCTTGAGAGAGAAGCTCCAATAATTTCTAGTGCTTTCTGCAGAAAACACCTACGAAAAACCCAAAACTAGGAAAGCCACAGGCCCCACGGGCACCCCAGAGCTGCGCCCGCACAGCAGTGTGGGCACTGGCCTCACCCGAGACAGCAAACGCGGCCACGTCTGCGGTACCGGCCCAGCACCAAGCTGTGAGAGAATGAAAGAACCGTGAAAAGAACGAATCTGGGGGAAATTAAAATTATTCTTCAGCATAACTTCAGTTAAAAGAAAGTATTTCTCATACTGGGCAAGTGCTAACTTCAAGAACGGGAGTTGGAGACACCATGATTCATTCTTTATCTCTGAGTTTGCAAACAACGTCAAACAGCTGCTCCAGGAAGTACAAATGACTGTCTTATTTGTAATGAAGTAACTCTGAAACCTAATGATGGCAGTTAAAAATAATAAAAAGAAAAAGTTTAGTATTTCATTACCCAATAGCACCACCAAAAATATTTAGCTAATGTCTCTGCCCATAAATTCCACATAGTCACCCTTCCCGTATGAAACAAGCCACAACCAGGTTCTTCACTGACTTAGTACATGACATTTTGTACGACACATTTACAGCCCCAAAAACGGTTGGATTTGCAGTACAACACAGCAGACAGAAAACTGGGAGGATGGACAAGACATTATGAGACACACTGAATTTCATATCAGAAGAAATAATATGGTGGCCCCTGCTCTGACTACATTATTCATTTTCATATTTAATTCATAAAAAACTTCTTCTAATTTCCACAAGGTTTCCAGCCTTTTGCAAAATACAGCCCCAGAATCCTGACATCCTCCTGCAAAATTCTGGTTGAGCTTGGTACGTAGAAGTAAAAAGCCTAATCTTAAAGATAAAGACCACAGCCCCGACTACATACTATCTTTAATGTTTAAGTATATTGTAAACAGGTTAAAAATTTTAAACAACAGCCTTGAAAAAGGAAATAGGTGTCTTTTGCTTCAAACATCTTTTGAGAAGGACCTGATTCTGATCGATATGTAACACTAATGTAAATCAGAAGCAATCTCCCTGAAGTTAATAGAGATCACATTCCAGGCTCCTGAGCTTTTGCACACTGAATTTAACTATCTGTCATGCCTGCGAGGTTACAGCACAGACCTGAAAGAAGGTATGGTGTAAGATCAATGTTAAGGAAAGAGTTTCATTTAAAAGACTATCTTTTCCCATCAGACATGATAGGAGATTTATTATTCCAATATTATTGCTGAAACTAGAAGAGAGAGAAAAAATAAACAGGAACATATATTTTCATTTTATGACTGTGAACAACATTTCATACTGTAAACATATCTTGGTCTATAACATTTACCCAGTAAAAAAAATAATTTCAATACAGTCCTTATTGCTAGCTCGGCAGAGCCTCCCCAGAACATTGTGTTAATGATTAATATGAAGTCAGTGGAATTCCACAGTTGCTGAGAGTCTAGTGCCCAAGAATGAACTGCATTGCTAAATCAGCAAAGACAGTTGTCAAGGTAACCTCTATGTAATCTATTTAACTGGCTCCCAAAACACCAATCAAGGTCAGATAACGCACTCAAGCACCATATGAACACACTCATACGGCATAAAGCTTTGTATCAAGACAGCAGGGAGGAAAAAACCTCATTAGGAAGCAGGGGGAAAAAAATAAATTCAGTTTTGAGAAGTGTTAATTGGGATTGCAGTTAGCTTTGTGGGGAAAGTATGCCACTCGTCTGAATATGTTTTATCTCTGGTAGAAGTAATTTCACTCCAGTTCAGTTTGAATGGAAATATCCTTCTACCAGTGTTTAAAAAACAAAACAAAACAAAAACAAAACCCCAAAAAGTAAAAACAGCCACTGATAAATTATTCATTTCATTTATTGTTTTATTAATGCCCAGACTGGTACCTGCGCTCTGACACGCAGTTCTCGTTTTGTTCCGCTCCACAATAGGTTTTTATGTCACTTCGGAGCAAGCGATGCCGCCAGCATCCCAGGGCTGGTGATAGGGCTCCCCACACAAGCGCAGATCCCAGGTCCCGCTCCCTGCTGCCTCGTCCCTCCCGCTGAAACTTTCCATCCTCCAGAGTGGCTTCTGGGAAGGAGAATCTCTGTTTGGATTTACAGTCTGATGGGGAGCTTGAATTTGAAGTTGTATTGCAAGTATTATTTACTTTCTCTGCATTCACATCTCTACAGCTGTAACAAGGGCTGGCAAGAGTCACTGGGGTCTGAACTGATTTTTATTCCAACAATTGCTGTGCATACAAATCAACATCCTTTGCTTGATATTTACTGCTTTGCTCATCTTGGAAGCAAAGAAGAGTCTGCATTATGAGAATTAAAAAGGTTGCCTGTTTCCCTTAGAGCCTCTGTACCTTTGTCCTCTCCTGGAAAGCTACGGTACTCTGCAACTTCTTACAGCCTCTGCTCCTCAATGAATCGCAACAAATATCCCTGTGCTGCTTACAGTGAAAGCACATGCCAAGGGAGCTATTTCCTTCCTTCAGTTATACAATGTCAGTGTCATGGAGCTGTGCTAAATCAGGAGCCTGCTCCTGTTCCACAAAGATGCCAAAAGGTCCTGCCATAGAAAGGGAGAGCTAAAAATAACAGATTCAAAACTGCGAAAGGCAATCACAGTAAAGACTATATAAACATCTGCATGTTCAGAAATATTTTTGGCCAATGCCATTCATAACAGAAAATCAGAACTCTACTTTAAATGCAAAATGGCTGCATACATCATGCTTTAATGGAATCCTGAGAGTTGAGGTTCACTAGCAACTCTGGTCAAGTTGTAGACGTAGCGTTTCTCAGGATTTCCTCCTTTCTAGCACCGTGTGAGATCCGTACGCCTGTCTGGGATCTGTGCAGGATCCAAGGGCTATAAAATCCTGTACCAGTTTAGGAACAAGGAAGACAACTGCACATTCTAGTCATCCCCAGTGTGGGAGGGTGCGATGGTGCCACAAGCTGCTGCTTATCATGTTGCTGCCGAAAGCAACTGTGTAGGCAGAACCCCACAGCCTTCAGAGAATCACCCCAAGGACTGCTCTGGACCCACCAAAGCCTGAAATAAAGAAGCTGCTAAGGTGCCTACTTGAGAAAGCCAGGCTTCAGGAGAGGACAAACTGTGTTGCATGTCTTGGAGATCCAGCACAGGATCTCACCTTACAGCTGCAGGGCAGGTGTGCTCCATGGTGCACCCACACACACTGCACATCAGGGTTGTGTTCCAACACATGCTCTTGATTTCCCGTCTCAGGGAAGCAAGACCATGGGCTGGGTAGGACCTAAATCTCGTCCAGATGTGGAGTCAGGACAGATGCGGAGTGAACAACTCAATACAAACAGCTGAAAGATCCAAACATTATTCATCACATTACTCTATAAAATAACCATCACTGCAAAACCTGAACACATCAGTGATATTCAGGGGCTGATCTTCACCTGTTAGACCTGTTAGGTACAAAAAGCTATGGGCTCCATTTTCAAGAACCTGAAGAGCAGGCAGAGTAAGTGACTTGCTCAGGGTCAAATGGGATGCAGGTGGCGGAGTCAGAGGTGGACACCCAAATGCCCCAAAACCCAGCCCAGCTGAAGCTCTGAGGTCTCTGTCCTTAGCGGAGCCGCTTGAGAGCTCCGAGCACCCGCAGTACCTGTTGATTTCAGATTTCTCCAACAGGGAAGAGCGCTCGGCACTTGTCAGGTGTGTTAGCATAGAAGGAAGGTGCTTGTGTATCTCTTCAAGCTCTGGAGACTGTGGCTGCTTTCAACAAGAAATTAGCAGCTTGTCTCTGGGTTTTGACATGTCAGACAGAGGGGAGGACTGACAGCTAATGAAGCTCTGAGACAATTACAGTAACTCTCCCACGATGAACTGAAATCCACCCCTGCATCATTGGGCGCCAGTATAATGAAAGTTGGACTATCCATAGCATATCTCCTTTTGTTCTACTACAAACGCTGATCTGACAGTGCAAATAAAGAGGAAAGAGTATGAAAATTGAAGGAACGCTCATTTCTAGGAGACAGTATGTCAGAAGATGCTGTATATAGTCAATCAATGTAAGAGTCTGTTTCTTGTCCCAGCAAGTACGTGATAAGCCAGCTTTCAAACCAAACAGGTTTGTAAATATAAATATTTATTGCAGTGCTTGAGCTAACCTTCTATTTCAGACCTCAGAAGGTGCTTATGGTTTGGACTTCTACATCTCTTTGAATGTGGACCTATGCTACTTTTGAGATAACTTGATTACATGAACAGAATCAATTTAATTTCAATTCATAATTAATATACTCCGCCCATGTACCTTTTATTTTTAAAATTACAGTCTGTTTTCTTTATTAATTGAGATTAGAAGTGTAGACATGATCTGTACCAAAAACACTCCTCTTTGCACCCACAAAATTGTTCCTAATTTCCTTGGAAGTTTAATGCAAGCATATACAGCAGGTAACACCACTTGCTGTGTGGGGCGTAGCACAGCCAGCGTAGGCAATGCTAGTAGGAGATACCACTCGCTTCCTACTCAGAGGCAGGATAATACAGCACGTGGGGATGGCCAAATGTAAATATTTAGATGGAGGATAAAGAAGGTTGGTCCTGGTATCTAGGCACAAAAGTAATTTTAAAAGCCATAAGTAAATGTGTATGAAACGATCACACTTCCAGCACCATCTCAGTCCTGCATCTTATTACAGTAAAATCATGTTTACAATTGTTTTGGTTAGCACTCCCTATATGGAAGTAGTTTCTGGAGGTTAAAACCTGAAAGCATATTTATATCTCAGTGAAAACATCATGCTTGCAGGATGTTGAGACTTTTTTTTAAAAAAAAAAAAAGCAAACCATCTTCAACAATATTTCTCGTTTTCTTTAGTAAATAAAGTTTTAAAAAGGGGGTTCTGATTTATTTAATTCATTTTTAAAAATGAAACATAAAGGCTTGGTTTGCTTATTCTTAATGCCAACTAAATGCTATGTAAAACACTGCAGTAGTTGGAAGTTGCAGGTGTGGTTTTTGTGTCTCTCTCTCTCTCCCATCCACGAGCATATACTCTTCAAATGTACTGTCAGAGCCACGTTCAAAAACTTCAAAATCCGGAGGTGAAGGGATCCCTGCAGACTCGGCCCCTGTGCCTGGCATCAGGATCGACACTGTAGATTCTTGCGTCTGAAAAGGAGTGTGAACTAATCCACACACTAAGAAAGGATTTACAAGATGGACTGTAACAGCTCCTAAGATAGCTGTTACTGTCTCTGTGTTGTTAATGCATTTGCAAGATTAGTATTAATTACCCAATAAGGGACATATCTGTTTTGAGAGCTCGTAATAAGTCCTTACTTAATATTAGGTAAATAACATGGAAATGAAAGAACATATTGTATAAGCAACAAAATATTTGATTATTTGTATGTATTTGAAGGGTCTGTAATAAATACATCTGTCTTTGTAGGCTCTGCTATAGGTATATATTTATATATCTCCCTAAGAACAGGAATTACATAGAAGAGATATTCGGTACAGACGTTCCAAGTTCATAAACAGTGCAAAGGTGATACGCACTAATGATTGCCAACACACTCAAACTTTGATTCATGCTAATTATCCTTAATGCAAAGAACGGTGACTGCCCCCCCCCCCAGCCTCCTGCCTGCTCTGGCCCATGTCATGCTCCGAGCCTTCTGAAATAGCCTGCTTGAGAATTAGGAAACTTTTCCCAAGTAAAGAAAGGAGGAAAAAAAATGCCTGGAAAAGTAAGTCTGGTGTAAAGTAGCGTCATTTCACGGGAGCCCCATAGCAATCCTGACTGCTACCGGCTGGGACCCTAACCAGAAATTCGGACCCCACCAGCCAGGCGTCCACTCACAAACCGCAACGAGCAGCAGGAAGAAGGCTGCTTCTCCTCCTGCCGCTCATCACGCTCCCTGACTGACTTCAAGGCGTCACGAGGAGCCGGGGCAGAAGAGACGGCGCCGACCGCGCCGGGCTCTGCTCAGGGGTGCGCGGCCGTGGGGCTGCCGGCAGCCGGGCCCAGCCGCCGCGAGCTCCCGCTTGTTCCTTCCAGTTAGCTTCTTCTGGTTCCTATCAAACCACAGCAGCCAGTTGCCCTAATTCGTCTTCATTTTCTGAAGTAAAAAAAACACATGGCAGCTCAGGCAAATGTCTAGATAAAAATGCTCTTTTTATCTCCTGAAACCTCGGAGACTGAATTTACCTTCAAGAGTAACAGATGGCTTAATTGCTCCAGGTAAAGACTGTGCACGAGTCAGTGACAAAAAAGGGTCGTAGAGGTTTTTTTGTAACATAAATCTCCTCCAAACCCACCCCTGTAAACAGTAATAAGAACATGCAGGGCTTTTTAATTGAACATTAAACTCAGAAGTCCCATTACGTTCACAGTACAGTATCCAGTTAATACATCCTTCGGGTTTTTTTTTTTTCTTTGTCCCACCCACAGAGATGTTACAAATTGGATTTAAATTAAATTTCATTCTAAACACATATATTCAATCATAACAAAACAGTGACAAATTAGCTTATTCCATTTAAACTCATTGTATGCTCAGCCTGAGTACCTCCTGCTCCAGCCCAGGGCCTATTTCCCAGAGGTCAGGTATTTAGAGCTGACGCACAAATGTGTGTAGCTATCAGCAGGGGGATTGGTTTGATTATTACATGAAATATCAGATTGAACTGCAGTGTGCGTTTCAAAGTGTGAATATGGGAAGGGGTTGGTTTTCTTACTGCATGAGTAAAGGGGTATAAATGGATGGATGCAACCACAGAGCTGTGTATAGGTAGGTACAGCTGCTCTAGAAATGCCTTTTATTTTTTTCCTCTTTCTTAAGTATGATCCAATATAAAAAGAGACCTGACTGACAACCTCCCTTTTAACAGAGTCTGTCATAGATCCATTTAAACACCGCTCCCCATTAGCCACCTTTACTGCACAGGGATAACATGCCATGAGATTTTCGTACTTTCCTCATCACGGCTGGGCCCTTGCTAGTTTTAGCATTTAAAGGAAGCCAGAACGGGTCAGGTGTGGAGTCAACAGAGCGAATTCGATACCTCTCCTGAGGGAGCTTGGACAGTTTCCAAATCAATCAGTCTCGGGGGGCGGGGGGGCAGAAAAGCAACAGGCATGAAAAAAAGATCCTAAGTGTTACCATGGCTAAACATCAACTGTGCTGAGATCAAACACTTGTGAAGCTAAGGATATTGAGACTGCTACTTGTACAGGAAAAAAGCCATCATTGCAAAATTACAGTGGAAGGTGTTTAGAAAATAAACACTCTCAAATTGCCCTAAAATTTGTAGCAGTAAAAAACCTCACTTCTTTCTCTAGGTTTGTGCAGTCTTTGTGCACTGTAGATATTTCAGAGATAATTCAGGCCTCATTTTCATAACAAATTTCCAAAACCAGTAGGGATATGGTGTCCCTACATGGGGACGTGTCTTAGCTATCTATTGGCCTAAGGTAGTTAATCACAACTGCTAACAAACAGAATGAAAAAGAAACAATTAAAAATCTAATTGGTTTGAAGCTTTAAATCCCACCCCAGCATGCACGCTCACTCTTCTCCATACTAACCCAGCCCTACCAAACCCTTCTCTCCGTGGGCCACCCGATGGCAGCTACAGCCAGGCACAAACCTGCTGCTTCCAAAATGCGTGCTGCAAGTGTAACTCCGTGTCTAGTCCTGCCAGACACCCGGCTGTCACAGCCTTCACGAAGATGCTATCAGCCTCACAAGAAGGGCTCAGCACCTCACGGAACTGGTGGTGAAGGAACATTTCTCTCTCTCAGCATTGATATGCTGACAGCACAGCCAACAGGGCCAGTTAGCAATCTTTCCTAATACATGTGTATTTTATAATTGGGTTAGGAAAAGACTTGGATCCCTCAGCAAATGACCAGCAGGAATCAGAGTGCACAGAAGTCAGAAGTCCATATGATGCAGTAGCTGTACACACTTTGGCTGATCAATGCTTTCACACTCGACCATCACAAGAAAAACAAAGGGCCAGACTCCCACCTTTTGATTCTGCAGCTTCAGTGGGGCGTAAGCTGACCGGTATCAGCCCCAAACACCTGTTAGACACACAACACATCCCTAAGCCAGGGTTTTGTGGTGACGGACAGCAGCGTGCTCCCAGCAGACGCGCCCATGGACGTAACCAGTACCCTCGCAGCTGTACCAGCCTCGCTGCCCAGGTGCCGCAACGCCCGCCACCAGCAGCCTTTCCTTCTGCGTGCTGAGGAAAGCTGCACGAGCGCACCTCGCTTCTTCACCAGTAACCGTTCACAGCAGCTGTATTGCAAAGCCTGTTCTACGCAAGGCCTTCCAAGCGGTGTTAGAGGCTGTACCATCTGCAGGAAGAATACTTCCAGCCTATATTATTGCACATTATAAATCAAATACAACCGTAGGAAAGCAGGTGGTCATAAACTAACAGAAAAATCAGACCTATAGCGCACATATATTAGACTAGACCCACTCATCATGTTGCCCGGGGTTGAATGTAGACAACAGGACAATTTATTTGGGTTGCCTGTGGCTGACAGGTAACAAGTGTGCATGGAGAGCTGGATAACAGGCTCAAGGAAACACCTTCCCTCAGCCCTCACTGCCATTTAGCTGCTGGGGTCCCAGAAAAAATGAGGAATTCCAGGAAGGAGGAACGCTCTCCAGCAGGGAGGGGAGAAATGGGGTACCCGGGTGGATAACAATGCTGAGGTAGGCAAGAAAAGACAGCCGGAGTCGAGGGGGAAGGGATGGCTCTAAGGGTAGAGGAAGAGAGCTGTGGGGTGGGAATAGCAAGCAGGGAGGAAGGGACCCGAGCGGAGTGAGGAGAAAGGTTGATCCTGGCGCTGATAACCTGAAGCCCTCAACAACCACCCGCTGTCTGAGGCCAGGCGTGCTGGGAAACGTCAGGCTCGGTGGGATCTGTGCCTGAGCGACGATCTCAAGCTCAGGCCTGCAGCAAGAATCTGTGCAAACAGTTTTTTTGGATTTTTTTTTTGTTGTTGTAAACAGGGAGCATGAGTGCCAACAGCCAGATAAGAGGAAGAAAGAACCAGCGCTATGCTCTCTGGGGTAGGAGAATGGTAATCTCTTGTTAGGAAAAACAGCCTTTCGGAAGTTAACGGCTGTTACAAAAGCTGTTAATACATTCCTCTTCTTTGGATTTCCCTCAAGGCACAAAACACAAGCCTAACCGAGCGACCCCGCTGCCAGGGACAGCACACACAGGGTGGCTGAGCCCAGCGAGCGGAGTGGGGCAGCAGCCGCAGGCCCCAACAAGGGAGAGGAGCGGGGCAGCAGCCGCAGGCCCCGGCGACAGCCCAGGCAGCCCCAGGCGAACAGGAGGTTGTGCACCAGGCCGAGGTTGGCTGGGGATGCCCGAAGGGCAATTCTTGAACAGGGCCGGCGCCTACAGTGCAGCTCAGGCCAGGTAGGAGCTGCAGGGGGGCTCTGAGGCTGGGCAGGGCCCTTGAGCACGGTGACTGCGTGGGGTCCCCGATGGCTCTTGCAGGTGCTGGCCCCTGCCTGCCAAATCTCCCCAAAGACACGTGTCGCTTACTCAGGCAGCAGTGCCAGCAGCACGTTATGTCCTAACACTGAAAGAGGGCTTAATCCAGCAAAGCTTAACTGACGCAAGTGACCCTTATTCCAAACTGCTGGGACTGCACTGGTGAGCGCAGGTTGCGCCGGTACAGGCCGGTGAGACCTGGCCTCTCTTGGTGCTGAGGTCAGATCCGTGCAGTTTTTAATTAAATGACAGAAAAGGAGGCAGAACGGTACGAGTTAAAAACTACTGCCAGTAAAAGCCTCATCTTTTAAATATTCTTTAAGACTACTTAAGTATTCCTGCCCCAAGGAGGTAAATGAGATTATTCATACAACTAAAAACTACTTACATAAGCTATGGTTTGCAAGACAGTTTACCAATTATGAAGACAGATTTCTGCAGCTAAATGTTATAAAATACACAGGACTGTTGAATTCAAATTTTTATTCTCAAAATAATAATAGCTGAAAAAAAAAATCACCGACTATCCAAAACTGGAGACTGGAGGGGGGGAAAGGGAAAACTGCAACAACAATCCCCCACCCCCAAGTGCTGTTGATCTAAAAAATTGTTTCCTTTTTAAAATCCTATATTCACCCTCCACTTTCTGCTTTTAGAGCAGGATTTGAAATAGACACTTAAATTAAGCACCAGGAGTTGCTCAGACACAGAGATATGTCTGATTACAAAACTGCTTACAATGTTAATGATAAAAAAAACCTTCCTGTTTGTCACGGCCACAAAAACCATCGTGGTTTTGGATAGGATAAGGTCCTTTATGATGTTGATAAAGCACTCCTCTTGGAGAAACGTAGGGTACCATCAATCAACAGCATTTGTCTTTGGCTTCTTTTGTTGACATCCCAATATTACAACAGCAAATCATAATCCTAGCAAAGTAAATAGGCTCCAGGGAGAAGTAGCTATAAATTGGGCCTGCCTCGATCAAATGAACTCCATCATGAAGGTCTGTTAAGCACCGAGTGTTTTACTTTCTAGCAGAACATTCAAACTGAAAAGACACAGGTAGGTTGAAAGGCAGAATCAGAGCTAGGAAACACTGAGCCGAAGTTAACAATTAGTAGCAGATCACCCTGACCGTCACTGCTGTGCTTTCTTTTTCTTTAGCAGTTATTATTTTCAGTTTACCTCAATATTTTTATTTTTTTCCCCTCAATTTGTAAGATTTCTTTAAGGGAAAAAATCAGGTTTGATATAAGCAGACACAACTCCATTGCTTTAATGAGCACTAAGGGCCTGTCTACATAAAAGGGCTGCTCCAGATTAAGCAAAGCCTGTTATGTAAAACAATAGAGCTACATGACTGCAAATGGCAATGCTTCCATTATGGTTTAAAGGGGGTTCATTGTGGTTTAACTCAAGGTGACTACCTTCATTGGTCTAATGAAACAAAGATTTCCTGGCACTGGAAAAGACATGAAAACCGAATCTTGTACCAAAAAATGCAAGTTAAGCTGATGCAACTTTGTCATGCAGATAAAACTGAAGTCCTTTTGTTGTCCCTTCAGTGTAAAACAACCAACCCACTCTTTATACCTTTTTCTTTTTGCTTAATAGTAACTTGAATAGCATAAGCTCACTCTAATTTCCATTAACAGCTTAAATAGTGTATTGTTATCATAAGAAATTATCATTACAATTACTCTCCTTCGGTACCCTGAAGCATGCTGTGCGGCTCAGTGTCAAGGTTCAGATTTGATCTGGATTACCCCCGGCTCAGGCCATCAGAAGGAGCCAGCCTGGGCACACGAGGACCGAGCTGCTAGTTCCTTCCACCTAGGAAGGCTGCACAAGGGATCTGGCAACACAAGTGAGGCAGCAAGACCTCAAACCAGGGAGGGGACTCACCTCAAAAAGGATTTTACTGAGGCTTCCTGATGCCAAGGCTGTGTACGAGGTCCAGCTGAACCCCAGGACACAATCTAGACCTTGTCTTTAGCTAAGAGGCAAAGATAAAAAGGAGCAAAGCAATTAAAAAAGGAGCTAATGCTGCTACACTGACATGCTACGCAGATACTTTGGTGGTGACGTGGCATGTCTACTGTTCCGCGGTGCAATGCGCAGGTACACGCGTACAGCCACAGAAGTGCCGGTTCAACTTCTGCATGCGTATTTGTACGCACAAGTAGTACATTCAAAATCCAAATGTCAAATAACATTTTTATTATTAGATATCAATTCCAAATGAAGCAAAAATAAAACACTCCTGTGGACTGCTGAGATGTATTTTTGACATGGGGAATAGGATCTAGAGGCAGATAGCTTACCTTACGACTCTCAAGTTTTCACACTATTTACAATAGCTCTCCCAACTGCACAAGTGTCAGAAATAAAGCAAACTGTATCGTGCAGAAAAAGTAACTTTGACAGGTCTAATTTACTGAGACTGATTCATATGACAGCATAAACAAATCATTCTTGTCAAAGTCTATATTGAAAATGGAGTAAGTTGATTGTGGAGTCAAGTGCACTAGTAATTTCAGGGAGTATTGTGATTTCATTTGTAAAACTATTGCAAAGAGTTAAAAATAAAAACAACACCTGTCTTTCAGAACTGGCTTCAATTTTTGCACTAGTCAGAGTACTAGAAGAATACGCTATTTAAGAGCATACTGTTACTACCAGCACTTTCCCTGTGCAATCCTGTTGCTGTGTACTCAGGGAAGTAACATGAGAAATCCCCTGAGATCTTTTGTACAAATATACAGTGGAGATCAACAAGAAATCCTCTGAGCGAACAAAACATTCTGTATGTGTTTTTTTTACTTCTTCTGTAGGAGCAGAATATTATCACTGATTAGAACACCAGCATAACATTCAGTTTCTTACTGGAATTGTTTTTTATGCTTGTGAGGAATTACAGAAACAACATTATGATAATGGGGCTTTTCAACGTAAATTCAAATTATATAATCTCTGAAGTCACTGCTTTCTTCCTCTACAGGGGATAGGGCGAGTTTCTGGGAGTGTGCTTTAACTGACAGTGGCCGAGTTTCTTATCTATGAATAAACCCAGGGAGACGTAAACTTTGTGAAGACAAGCAATAGCAAAACTGGCGTGTAAAGTATCCAGTGCAGCTAACGATCCTCAGAGCAGAGAAAGTGAAGCCAATAAGTTATGCTAGACAGGCACTTACAGAGGTCTTCTGGGGTCATGTTTACTAATCTCTCTCTCACTCTCTGTCAGAGTGTTATGAAGGAGCACAAAGCATGCAAACTACGAGGTAGATGAACAGTGAATTATTCAAAACAATACCTTCACACTTTATAGAAAAATAGCAAATGTTAAATAAAAAGTGCATTTAACCAAAGGGTGAATTTTAGTAACCCCAAACCCTCAGTACACCATGAAGACAATAACTGGGACGTGTCTTGCAAGAATGGTTTTGTCCGTTTTGCAACAAATGGATTTAATAATGTGTCCCTGTTTTCTCCAACCATTTGACTTGGTACGGCCCTTTGACTTAAATTCCAGATGAGCCCCTCTCTCTCTTTTTTCTCCCCATACACAGAAGGTACAAAATCTTTTGTTCAGATTTCCAGGATTCCCAGACAATTTTGTCTCACGAATATTCACCTTCTGTGTTCATCTTCAAGCTTCATAAGGTCAACAAAAAATAGGGAAACAGAGCATTAAATTTCTAAAATCAATAGCATGTACATAAATTGACATTCATTACTTTACAGAGATTTCCAGTTTCTCCTTGATTGATTAAAGCTAGGGGTTGAAAATAAGTGCTTTTCCCCTGCCTGGAGAAATTCCCAATTGTCCATGCTGTGAACCTTCCATTATGAGACATGAGACAGCGGTAGCAGTACATGGTTCATTTCACACCGCCACAAAATAGACTTGTCATTCCACAATTGAAAGTAAGGAACCTGATGGAAGAGCAATGTGTCAAAAAGTTGTCAAAAGAGGCTTGTGCTTAATGACAACTGAGAACAAGGAAACCATATCTTGAGGTTTACACTGGCTAGCTTTCCCATGCAGATAGTAAAACAGAAAAAATAGCCTGTTAATTTGTTATATGTTTGAATGTGATATTGAATGGCAATTCATATTTTTCAACCTAATTGATTTTGATTCCACTTTAATTTATGGAAGATAAATATTTACAATACAATTAAATTAGTTAATTTATAAAAGCAAAGGAGCAAAAACACTTGAATAAGAGCTGCCTAAATTAATACTAAGAAAATATTTTCTCTGCACTAAAAATGCTGGAAAGCTAATGCTGCATAAAATGTCCTGTTATTAAGGGTGCTGTATACTAACATAAGTATAACAAATTGATCTTTTGTAAGAATTATGTTAGACCCTGAGAAATGATAATGTCAAATTCTGTGGCACAATGGAGCCGAACCAATTACGTGAGTAGATAATTTGGCCCTTCACACTAGTAAAACCTCATTAGTAGGAATATCTTCAAAGAAAAATACATATTTGGGGAATACTTTGCAACTAGGTGATGCTTTTTAAGTGTTCATACAATGAAGATGGGGACCTAATTTCTTAAACTTCAAACACAAGAAGGCAATTCCATAAGGTGTGGATTATAATCATACTGAGACAATATTGCTGTTTTTATTAATAGTTACAGAAGCACATATGTGTACATATGGTGAATATGTCTGGAGTATTTTTTCATGGATGGGCTGATTAATGATGGGTAAAGCTTCAAAGATTCATAAGGATTCCTTAGGATTCAAAAGTGTGGCTGTTTCCATCTGAAGCTCGTTAGCTAAAAAGTCAGGCTAGAAATATCACTGAAAAGGACTTAATATTAGATTTCCAGTACATCTTCCATCTAGCGTAGACTGGAAATCATGGAAAGGCTTTCTTTCTCACAATGCATTTTTGCTTTTACTTTACACATGGAAAACTTTCCAAAAGTTTATCTTAGACCCTCAAAAAGTCTTAAGCTCATTTCCTCAATGATTTAGACGAAGCCATACGCACACCAGACCACTCGCCCCAGCCCCAGTGGAACCTGCACCAAGAGCAAGCCAGAGCTGTAAGAGGTCGGCAGCGTCACAAGCGACAGAACAGTTTTCTTTAGCTGTGACCCAGGGAGTTCCCACCTGTCTCTTGTGCAGTCACCAGCTTCCAAGCATTCGCAATATTCGCGAACGTCGTACATCAGAAGAACTGTAATGTCTCCTAAGAGCACACTTCTAGGTGACTCCCATGTAATTTGTGCAATTTGTACAAAAAAAAGATTCAAAGGATTCAGATTCAGTGAGCCACATGACATGACATACACTTTTAGAGTAACCCACTGTTAGACATGTTGCAGAATTCCCCAGGAACAGAGGAGATCTCTCATTTCCATGGGGCTTATTTTGCCCATTTCCTACATGATGCTCCAGCAGCAAAGGAAGGATTCATGGATGAGCAGAGTAGGTGCAGGACATCTCGGGGGTCCCTTCTACTCCAGGGGAACTGGCGTATTGCTTGCCAGAACAGTCCCTCCATCCTCACTCGTCTCCCATGGGGGGTAAGTCAGAGTCAGGTTTCCACTGGCATTTTGCAGCCCATGGACTTTGTGACGCTTTTCTGGCGCTCAGAAAGCAAAGGGCAGAAGTGAATTTTATTCCCAGTGACCCACTTACTGGGTGCCCTCAGCAGTTTCCTGCGTTGGTGGGGAAGTACAGAGCTGGTGTGGAAGGAGCGGTCTGGGCAGGGAGGGGAGCACATCGCCGATTCTGAAACCGGCCAGTGCTAAACTTTGTTCAAGAGCAGAAGGATGAACAGGGTTTACACACATACAACTGTTAGTATACAGTGGTGCTCGGGATAAAAAAATAATTCAATGTCAAGGTAGCAAGTAACCTGAAACCGCTCTCTCAAACTATTACCTAAAGAATAATTATCTCTTCAAAGTGAACTGAACCTGAATCTAAAACCCAAGGCCAAAAAAGGTCTTGAGATGGACTAGAACAAGCCAGCTCAGAGTGCCTTCTTGCACTCTTTCCTACCTCTCCTTCTGGGAAGGATTTTATACTAACCTAACACAGACAGGATATGATTAGTCTTTAATGTGTAGATCTACTGCAAATATGCAATGAGATGGGTCAGGTTCCTGAGCACTGTGGGATTTGATAGGAAAACCCAACCACATTTGTTTTGAAAAAAAAAAAAATTATCTATTTATCTATCTATATAAATAAAAGAAAATGTAAGATGGGGGAAATTAGGAAAACATCAGTTTAATTCTGGCCTTTTCTACCAATAAAAATTCACAGAAATAACAAGACTGACCGACAAGAAAACCAGGACTCGAAGGCAAAATTATAATTGAATTCTACGAACACTAGCAAATACCTTGACTCCAAGGTGGAAGGCTGTTGTGTCCCCTTTTCGAGACTGAAGAAACTGCAGCGGCAGAGCACTAAGAGAGCGCGCACGTGTCTGTGCGTGGCGAGAGGAGGGTAATGGCAATGCTCTCTCTCAACAGCATCTACTCTGTCCCTGTTCCGAGATCCATCTCCCCCCACACACACACCCCTGCTACAGAGACTAAACAGCATATTTGGTTTAAAAAAAAAAAATAAAATCCTTCCATATCTAAAAGAGAATTTGCTAATTGAATAAAGTGATTATTTTAAGGGCATTTACAAATCCATTCAAAAACCATTCACCATACCATAAAGAAAAAAATTCCTATTGGTGTCGGGAGTTGTCCTTAGGGAGATACCACTCTAAGCCTCTCAGCACTGCGCTGCCAATGTCTTTGTTCTTGACCTGACCTAAAAAAGCGCTCTCTTTATGAGTCACAGAGGATTTATTTTCTGCCTTAGCTTAGCCCCAGCTTCTTTTAGGCAGAAAATGACACTTTCGCTCAGTTGTGGCAAATGACCTGCGCTTTTTGTGATGTGGGTGATTGTCCACCAGGATCTATGCTGAAGCCACCAGTGTGACTGAATTTAGGAGCACAACTGCCTGGAAACATTTGCTACAAGCATTGTTCTTGTGGGTGGCAGTAGGTTTTGGAGTTCCCTCCTATTTTCCTAGAGAAATTTAAGCCTACAAATGTAATTTATCAGAATATTTTACAAGATACTCCTTTTTTGTGCAATGAAACATTTAAATTGTGATTTAGATCCTTACCTAGCATAAGTCCTAGGAAACGTACAGATTTTCATTTATTCATTTATGTCAGCTGAGGGCTTGGTTATTTGAAAGCTCTCTGCTCTCCCCAGTTTTACCTGACAATTTGTCCCTTGAATCAGCTCAGAACACAACCCCACAGTCTATGTACCCAGCCCTGTAACTTGGAGGAGATTTCTGCATGTCTGCAGGGAGACACTTTATGATCTGGTCATTAAAGCTTATCGCTGTGTGCCTATGGCTCATACAAAACCAGAAATATGTTTCAGGAGAGGGTCTATTTCGATAAAAAAAACTTGCCCAGAGATGAGGCACAAACACCACCCACCCCTACAAACTCAAGCATCGCCTGTCCGAGCACCGGCCACAGCCCGGCTCCTCGGCACGGGGCGCTGGCTGGGGAGAGCTCCCGGCCAGCGCAGGGCACGGCGGCCGCAGCACGCTCAGGAGATCAAAATCTTTACGATGGCCCTGATAAGACACTGTCATTTTTGTAGGAGGCCTTACACAGTTCAAACTCTTCCACTGGATCAAGATTGGCTGATGATAACTGGGCCGGGGCTTCTCTGGGCTCTGCTAATGAAAGCTTTGCTAACCTATGGCAGTATACATCAGCTGAGGAACTCTATCTATGTTTTCTAAGCTTTTTGAAAATTACTCGTCTTTTTTTCTTGGATTTACTGAGTTTCTTTGTTTCTATTCTCTCTACATTTTTCAAGGCAAAAAAAATGCATTTCCAGATCTTTGTAATTAAATTGACACTTAATTACCTAAGCGCTATTGGCACCTCTTAAAAAAACGTAACCCTAATCTCACGGTATTGTAGAATACAATTTTAATGATTTTTTTTCTTTAAAAATCTGATAAGATTCAAAACCTTTAATGACAAATAAAAGCCTTAAAATAAGACAGAAAACATCTTGAAACACTCAAAATCTAGAAGAATAAAAAACTGAATTATCTTTAAATCCTCATGATTTTTAAGCCAACTTGCAATATGAGGAGGCTGAGCAATTAGTTTTGTGTATATAACTAGCAGCAATTAGACTCCCATCAAGGTTTCAGAGGGCATGTGTTCCACACAAAGTAAACAGTACAGTGCCAATCCTCCTTCCCCCTCTTTCTATCCTCCCATTGGTTTTACACTCTGACATTTAAAAAATAAAATGTAAATGCTAAACTTTACCTATTTATACAGGAAGGCCACCTACTCTACCATTCAGGGTAAAAGCACCCCGCTTCCATTTGAAATCCTAAATCACCTTCCAATTCATACCACACGGGAGTTAAGTTTTGTACTGTAAGTGGATTTCTCGTTGATTGCCAACGTTTCTTCCAAAAGCAACACGCATGCGATGAGCAGAGGACCAGACTGCAGGACTCGCAGTGTGGGAGAGGCTGGGAGCTTCCGTCTTGCAGAAGCGCGGTGTGAAAACCAAGTCGTCGCTAGCCGTATCTCCACGACAAGGTGAGGAGAGAAGAGCCGGGCACGGCGGGGCTTGCGGCGTGCACCTTTACAGCCGCGCCGGAGCCCACCTCCCCTGCTCCCCGGGGTACCCAGCCGCCCGGAGCACACAGGGCCCCTGCTGCCCCGGGGCGTGCTCTGCAGCTTGGCCTAAATCCACGCTTCTGCACGGGTTTGTGCATAAACAACGCCGACGATGAACAGGCTGGGACTTGCCGATAGGCTCGGATCTATGTTTAAGCAGTGGTGGAGACTGCTGAATCCTCAGCGCGGGAATTGGGTGTAATCTTGTCTGGCAGCAAGAGGTGCGCACGGATGCGCAGGTACCTGACCCCACAGCCTCGCTGAAGCCAACAGAAGCTTTGGATTTGAAGCTGTTTCTGTTCTGTAACTACAGGAGGGTTTTTAGATACTCGGACCAGAAAAGCCCACAAGCTTTCCATAAATCAGTAGAGGTATGCAAAGGTGGTAATAACTCTCTAACCACACCTTCTTAATTCTGTGGAGTAAGTATTACTGGATGGGACTTATTTTGAAGAGTAGAACCATAGACTGCTTGGACTTAAGGAGCCTATAAGCACCACACGTAAACCAAACACTGCTCTTTGTGAGTAATGCTTGCTGAACAGGGCTTTAAGCAGTTGTCTGCATCCTTTTTTGTGCTCGTATGAGTGCATGCAGCGCCAGACATCATCTAGTCTCGGTACATTTCTATAAAAACACACCAAATCTTTGTTGGATGCCTTTTGCTTAGTATGACACACACCAAAGCGCTGCAAAGTCAGCTGTTTGGTAGATTTATTGTCCCTCCAAAAAGAGTTCACGAATACCTGCGAGATGTTACCTTCTTGTGGATTTGTGCATTGGGAAACTGATGTTTGATAACTTAAACATAAAGTAAATCTTCCTTAACTAACAATGCCAGAAACAGCTTCCAGCAAGAGCTTCCAGGAAATATCCAATTCAGTGTGCAAGGATTCATTTTTATCTCTGCATTATACCACTGATGTGCCAAAGAGGAGCAGAATTGCCTGCGCTGATAGAACACACGCTTCCCTTCTTATACTAGCTGTTTGCTTTATTTTTCTTCCTGCTCTCTGGGCAGATAAAGGGCATGATACTAAACTGCTCTGCCGTCTGGTCAGACTTTGTTGGTTACTATTTAAGATATAGCAGATGTTTCAAAGTGATACAAGCATGCAGTCTAATAACTAAGCAAAATACACATACCTTACTGAAGGCTATTTATTTAGGAGAAAACATTTCACACATTTGTGTGCTATACAGAAGATGCTTTAATTAGGTTATTGTATTTGCCTGTCATATTGTACTAGCTTTGTACTGGAAACAGTCTTATTAAAGAGAAAGACTGTCTTTTCTGTGACCAAGGTTTTTGATATTTAGAGAAAGATTACACAAAGAACAAACTGCCTGAGCATTTCTTTGACATTCTGACACACTATTTCCTAAGCTGATGCTCTCGAGGTGAAAGCTAAGAAAACCAGAGGATGAAGTGCTTTGCTTCTTTTACTCCCTAGCCAGTAATAAGCCCTTTCATAATCAGCAATAGTCAAAGATATTCCACTCCATCAAAACCCAGCACAAGTCATCCCCTGCAGAGCCAACAAGAATTTTCAATTTTCCACCCTTTTAGTACAGGTGCTTTTTAGGAGTGACTTACAAGAGGGCTACTCAGCGCTCAGCCATCTGGCCATATCCAACCCCCCAGATACTTTGTCTCAAAGGCAATAAAATGAATAGTTTTAAGGCAAACAAAGACAAAAAAAATCAGGTGCAGCATTCTTGACTGTACCGTGACAGGCTGCTCTCGCCAGTTCAGGGACATCCCTCATGAATTCTAAAGCAGGTTTCATCCAGCTCCTTCATTTTCCAGGACGGCGGCCACCAAGCGATTGGAGCAGAAAGAATGTGAGGCTCTTCAAGGCACCATTAGCAGCTCCAGTCTCTGTTCACACACACGCACATTCTGCCACAGGAAAAGAGGTTTCGACTAAAAAAAGATATTTTTACTTAAACTCAAAATGAAACCTCGTGCAGAAAGTGGTTGTAGTCCCATCTTGGATTAATGTTCCATTTTCCTCTGATGTTTCTCTTGTATTTGCTATTCTTATCCGTCCCTGGTAAATTCTATTTTCATAGTTTTCTCTTTCACCATCTTCCTCATTTTTACATCTTTCACTATTGATTTTCAACCCTAATTACTAGCACAACTGTGCATTTTATTTCCCTCTCACGCAGCAGATGAAATTTCATCACCAGCTACAACGAAGTTACACCGATGACAAGCACAATGGACTACAAGTGACAACAGATCATTTATCAGCTGCTATAATCAACTCATTTGAAATACATATAGATGCATGAGTGTGAAACAAAAAAAGATCTCACAGCAGGTTGATGGTAATTTCCAGTCTGAGTTTCACCAACTGTTTTGGCTTTTATTTTCTATTAGCCAAGCAAAAACACTGCATTCTCTCTAATGCTTCCGATCAATCCTTCAGGATTTGAAAGCAAGCACCTGAAGGCACCTCTCTTCTCATGCTTGTACCTTTGCCATCTTTCAGTTGTGGAGCTGGCTGATTTCTTACTTGAGCTGAGCTTTCTAACAAACTTTTCTTCCGAGTGATTCCTTTGATTTTTTTTTTTTGGTCTGTTTTTAAGTACAGAAAAGGTAACAGAAAAGGCAACAAGGCTGCTTAAAGTTATAAAATAAATTTCTTATGCAAAGAGAACTAGGATTTTTCAGACTACAAAAGTGATAACGAGTTGATAAGCTGGAGGGCTATAAATCAGAGAAATGGTCTGTGAATAATTTTTTCCTCACACCCCTATGATCTGATAGCGTACCTCTCAGGTAGGTAGGAAGTTCAAAACGACACAAAGAAGTACTTTTTCACTGATACACGATTAAATCGTGGAGACTCGCTCTCACAGACGTGTAGAGGTGCAAAGCCACAGCGTGACTGCGCTGGCTGCTCTGATCACTACAGCTCAGGTGCTGCCTCTGCTCAAGACAACTCCAAACCAGTGCCTGCAGGCCAGCTTCCATCTGTCCTCCTTCTCACACTCTCCCTAAGTATCAGATACTACCTCTTCCTGTAGAAAGAATACAGGACTAAATGGACTTTTACACTGACCCAGGTCTCTTCTCGTGTTAACAATAAAACTGCAGTGTAGGCCTTTTGATTTGACATTGTTTAATGGGGAAAAAAAAAATTCCCACATTCTGCATCCACTGCACTGGCCTTACACGATCCAGATCCACCCCCACTGCTGTACCTAGAGTCACTTGCACATGAATCTGCCTTGTGAATCATGCCTAAAAAGCATACACTACTTGTTATGCACTGAAGCGTACAAACAGAGAGTTTTTTTCCCCCCTTCTTACTGTGAGTGGATGCCTCAGTGCTTTGCAGAGATCAGGCACCCAGCAAATGTGTTTTCTCTCTTAATGGTTTGATATCCCCAGAATATAACCAAGTTTCTCATTGCTTTCCTACCCACTTATACAGCTCGATACACCTTATCCATACTGTAGACATAGTGATGGAAAGAAAGGAGTTATTAAAAAGAACTTTGAATCTAAGACTGGCAGAAGGTGTTGTATAAAGCTCTGATCTCAAAGTCAATAGCCCAGTTCCATTTGCCTTGGGTGATGAAACCAAACTTCAAATAACAAAGATGCATTAACTCCCTTTCTTGAAAACATTTACAGTGAGATATCGCGTACATAAGTGTGATTTGTCATTACTTTGCATTTATTACAAAGGCCCCATGACACTAACCTGCTTACTGACCCCTCCTGCCAGGTACAGGGATGTACCCCTTCTTTCCAGTGCCATCTAGGTTGTTTTGACTTGTGACCAAGTTCAGCCTCACCTCAGCAGCTGTCACTTTGAAGTGCACAATGCATAAACCTTGCTCTACAGAGTCCAGTGCAGGAGCAAATTAGGCTTAATCATGCTCAAGACACAGCACTCACTCTTTGAGATGTCTTGTTCTCATACAGAAGCAGCTTTAAGTGTAACACTTGTAACACTGGACACACAGCCTAAGAAGCACAGAAAAGCGCGTGCAGAAAAGTACATTCAGAAAAGTACGTTCTGTCTCTCAGAAAGGCAAGGGACATACGGGGAAGATTCTGAAAAGCTGTGCAAGACTGTTGTCTCAGACCGGCTTAGCAGAAATAAATCCTATTAGCCTAATGTGTATACACATATGCACAGAAAGAGCAGCTTTTCTTCACAAAACATACATTTTCGGGTGCTGTGCAAGTGACTGCCTGTCTAATAATAAGATAGGTTATGCAGTACCCTTATTTTATGATCTCCATTTATCCTGTGTTTTACACTGCACACTTGTAGACACATGCTTCAATTAGTATGAAACAAATGGCATAATTCCAGATCCACTAAACCTCAGAGACCTATATTGTCATGCATACGCAGCATGCATTTACTACTACATAGGAAGCTGCATCTCTTCACCTCCTCCTCTTCTTCAAAAGAATCCACTTCTGAAATAAATGGGATAAATAACCCCCAGGTGGTATTAGAGCAGATACTTAGAAATCACAGCTAAAATAGACCCTCATCTGTTTGTAGGCAACCTTAGCGAGGTGAGCAGTTGTAACTGCAGGTGAAACTTGGTCTCACAAGCCGTCATCCAGCCGCACAGCATGCGAGGCTGTGTGCTGCTGGTGCTGTGGCTTTGTGCTAGAAAGACTCCCTCTTCCCAAAGGTTTACGTGGCATGGGGAATAGAGACTTTCTGAACTCATCAATACCTTGCAGAGTCTCAAAAGCAACGTTCAAAACAATTCCACATCACAGAAATACTCTGACGTTCCTTGGGAAATGCCAGCAGCATCACACTCTGCCCAGGCCTCATCCTGCAGGCTTCACTCCAACCTACTGCAGTTTTTTATTCGTTTTGTTGTTGAACGTGCTTATTCCAGTTCTAATCAGGACGGCAAGATCTCCCTACAGGGCAGCACTCCTCTGCAGCACCCCTGTGCCCGTAACACACGTCACGGATGGATGTACGTACCAGGATACAGCCTCGCAGCTTCCTCAGCCGGGGCAGCTCTGCACCGTGCTCTGCCCAGGTTAGCGCGAGGCCCCGGGGGCCCGTGCCCCCCAGGAGCACACGCAGCAGACCCCTCTTAGCACGAGGCTGGCGGGAAGGGGCACCCGGCCTGTGCGCGGTGCTGCCCTGCCGGAGGGCTCGCTGCTCTCCTTGGCCTAAGCTGAGCGGAGAACCCAGCCCTGTATAAAAAATCCCGAAGCAGCGCGACGTTTTCAAATACCTCATTTGAAGCTCGCTAAGATGCTGACACTTGCCTCCTTAACAACGTGGCATGTATTTAAATATTAAACTTTGCTTGGCAAGATGGAGTGAGGGAAAAAAAAAGAGCAGTGCCAAATGAAGTGATCTCCACGAGCTGAGCACAGAATAAATCCTATACGTCTTCAATTAAGTGGTAGTTTTACAATTAAAGCCTTTGATTTTCATAAAGCTGTTGCAGCACGTCAGGGGAGCAGAGGAGGAAAAGGATCGGGGTGGGAAGGCAAGGAGGAGGCACGACACTTCCCCCTGCAGAAGCCTAACATTCGTTTTACGATTGATTCACTGAGCAGGAGCATCTTGCCACAGCAGCCACCCACCTAATGATGACAGAGCACGAACACCTCAGTCCTGATGGCGCAGCACAGTCAGGCGTGACATCTCGGATCAGGTATGGGTGGCTAATGGCACTGCCACGACGCCCACCCTCTGAGCCTTGCCCACCCTCTCACCGAGCGGAAACAAGTCACTTCAAACCTCAAGGCAAGGGGTGTAATAAACTCATATATATTCAAACTGGGGATTTCTGTTCCCTTATGGATTGTCAGGAAAATGCTTCCTGACACACTGCAAAGTGGGTTATGCAAAGAGAAAACATTGAAATTTCCTAGCAAATAAGCAAATCGGGACTTTAGCATGAATATATCATTCCATTCTTTAAAAAACATCCTAAAATTCAAAACAATGACTGACATTGTTCCAAGGAGTCCAAGTAATCTCGAGAAAATTGTTGAGCTTTCCTGTCCCTTGCAAAGGATGCAAGAGGTTAGGTTTATTCAGGACAGAGCCGGACTCGTCAAGCCGTGGCACAGGATGAGCTTGAGGGATATAATGCATTCATTCTAATGTGTTTCTATGTTTCTGAATCTCACCCCACAGCCCCCTCCCTCGGGTATGTAAATTGGCAATAAATGATTGGCATTCACAAATGTGCCTCCAAGCAGGTAAGGGATAATTAGTAAAGCATGTAGACACCCTGTCCTAAGAGCCAATTGTGACAAATCCACAAAATAATGAATCTCTATTAATAGTTAATGATGTGTGTCAAGAAGATGCTGATGTTCAGGCTGTTCCCCTTTAAGGGCATGTGTTACCCTCCTGTGTTTCGGCCGGTCCAGCCGAATGCCTCCCTCCCCTGCCTGGCCTGCTTTGAATTTCAGCCAGGATGAAGTAATTGAAAGCTACCAGCCTGAATACTTCAGAAGTCTATCATGGAACAAGACTCAACAAGCCTCTTCTCAATTTGTAAATATGCTGGAATATAAGTAGTTTGACATTGGAGCTTTTTAACAAGTTAAAGCATTAGCTGTGTTGCTTTACGAGTGCTACAGAGATGCTTAATACTTAATATATTAAGCCCTATTAACACTATAAAGTAACTTCATCCCTGTGTTCCTCACACTGACTTACTCAGATTTTTAAAGAGCAAATTGTGTTTTTTTTTCCCTTCTTAAAAAAATAAATAAATATTTGAACTGTTCAGTTTCTGTTGTGTTCTATATATTGAAAAAGTATTAAAGCCATATTTAGCTGCTTAGGATCACAAAACACCATATTTCTAAGAATTGCCTGCCTATTTTTCATACAATTTGATGGGGAAAAAAAAACAACAAGGTAGTTTCAGAGATAACTCATGTTTTGTTTCTCATATGGTAAACTACCCATGTTGGGTATATACATATTCATTAATGATGACCCACTTTTGGGTTGTTGGAACATATCAAAATACCAAAGTAAAATGTAAACCAAACAAACCTTTGCCATGCGGGGGGAGAGAGACTGCGTACCAGTGAGAATTCAGATGATAATACAACTTAATGATGAACGTCCTATTTCTTTGAAACACACTGCTTCTTCATGTCCAAACATTACTGACGAGCCATGTATTGTTAATTGGACTGAAAAAAAGTGACCTGCTCCAAAATCCATCACTGTTAATAGCTTAGCCTCTTTACTGTCTTCATAATTAATCTTCCTACTAGCAGAAAAGTTGAAACAGTTAAAACCTCTCTACACAATGGGTTGTAATCAGAGGTGTTACAAACCTGAACTGAAATATCTTAACCCAAACTTCTGGGAGGTATTGACCCAAATCTAACAGCAGCAGCTTATGTCCCTCCCTAATTATTTAGAAACACAGCTGGCAGAGTGTTTGTAATACCCGATTCCTTGTGGCTTACACAGGAATCCCATTTTTTAATTTGATGTCATTGAAAATGCTTAGTTTTAAAAGAGAATTCAGGTAATTTACTTTAAGCAGCATAAGAGTGATGCACAGGACTGTGATAAAGAACGACTTTTAATTTATCAGATTTCAAGGCTCAATTAACACGAGCAGGTTCCTCTTAGAATCTTTCATACCCAATGTTTAAGAAGAAAAGGAAGCCTATAAAACCTAAGCAAACGTTTCTGAGCATGGCCCCTACCTTTGACAGACAAGGTTAGCAAATCCCCATCCTTTATTTGCCTTTCTCTGTCGTCTCTTCAGAGACATCGCTGCGAGCCATTGGACCCCACGGAACCATCAGAGGTAAAGAGCAGCCGAGGCTTTGAGAAGTGCCAGAGCATTAATTAGCTCAGGATTCCTGAATCTCCACTGATCTAATGAAAGTTGCTCAATCACAGGGTGATGTGGAAAGCCTGCTAGGGACTTTCTAGTTAAAGCACAGAAGTGGGAGGCGAGAAGTGCAGGTTCTGTTCTTACTGCCAGCACCTGTGTGCAACCTTGGGCAAACCATCAGTTTGCACTGCTCATTTTCTCTGTATGTAAAATGAAAATAATTGTGCTCATAGGACTATTCTTAAGCTAACTTCACCTCCATCTGAGAAGCACTTTGGGATCTTCAGGTTAGAGAACCTACTGAACTGTAAAATATCATTTAAAATACGTATTTTACGGGATGTGCTTAAAAGAAGTATTCCCTGGACCAGTGCAAAGTAGAATTTTGAGTGTGGGATACTCAGTCTAGGTAATTTAACTGTTACCTTGAAATGTAAAAATGTTGTTTGTAAAGGATTTTTCAATTCAGCAGATGACTGTGAAGCAGCACTTCAAACAGCTTTGCTTCGAGTATCTATTATTAGTAAACAACTATGCTTTACAGGATTATTTTGCAACATTTTGCATTAGGAGGTTTACTTCAAGCAGGCTTCTGAAAATAGTTTCCAACATGCTAAAACACGGTGTGCATGTACATACTTCACCATTTTATCCAAGCTTGCATTTCTGTTTTAACAGAAACAAAAGTAATTTCAGCAGTGACATTCAATATCTGACTCACTTTTATCCTCAGCAGAGGTGACACGCTGAGGAAGAACAAAGCACGGAGTTGCTCTGGCTCTGGCTATTTCCTGATTAGTTTCATTTAAGAAAGAGCAAAAGAGTATTTATGGTGGTGGGTTTAATATGACCGGCTTAATGTTGTTCCTTTCAAAATGGTGTGCAGATTTGCCGACAAAGGCAGCTTTGCCCGGTCTTCGTGCAGTACTGCGCGCCACAGCTTTTGCGCTCCTCTCAGGCTCTCCTAGGGCCTCTCTCCTCATGCAAATGGCAGCCATCTAGCAAATGTTTGTTGAAAGCTTCAAATACAATCTCGCCATTTCATTATAAAACTCACATTCAGACTGTTAGCTGAAATAAAGTATAGTTAGACTGAATGAACTGGGGCGGAAGGCAGGTCAGAGAGAGAAGTAAATTCATAGCCTCGGCCTAAGCCAAGCCTCAGGCCTTCGCAAGAGCAGCATAGGACTTGCTTTCCCACCGGGAGGAACAGGATTATTTGAGTTCAGATTCCTAACAGAAAGTTTTTGCCATGTGAACTCACATGCATCAATGGCGAGGAAAAAAAAAGTGCTGGTAGTAAACTGAGACCCAAATCAGTGTTAAGTAAAAGTATAAGTAAGTAAAGGTCAATACATAAGTTAAAAGGCAACACCATTTTTTTTTTCCTGGTGGAATCAGAAAGATAAACAAGCTATTTTTTTCCAAAATTTGCTTTCCAAGTCCCCATTATATAATGACTTGCACATGTGCACTTCTAACTGAAATCAAGGAAGTTTGGCATGCTTTAGGATTTCCCTTATTTCTTCTCTTTTCAAGGAAAAAAAGGACACGCCACTGTGCAGGGAGGACCTGCAGCACTGCATGCAGGGGCAATAGGTGGGCTATGGTGAACCTCTGTAAGAGTTTTCTCTGTTTTTGCAGCAGAAGAGCTCCAGAGAAATTTCTTATGCCCGATTATACAGCAAAGATTGGAGAAAGCAGCAGAATTTATGCCTTTGCAGATGAGGGATTACAAAGCAACCCCAGGACCGGTATGAGTTGTGCAATACCCAAAGGTAGAATAATGTCAGGTTAGCATCAATAACAAGAATGCCTTTACCTTGCACGTCAGCAGCAGACAGCATCTCACATAAGCTCATCATGCAGGGTGACAGCTACCAGCATTCTGGTGTAAAAAAAAACCTAGAACAAGCTGCTATTTTCAGTCCAAGAAAAGGATACAGCTGCCAGCACCACCTACCTTCTGCAGGTTAAGCAGCAATACCCAGCTCTTTGTAAGAGCCCAGAAATCCCTGCCCACAGAGCCTTTCCATGCCTCCCCGTCTGATAAGCTCCCATCGCATAACCCGCTCTCCCTCCTATCTAACCTGCCAGCTGGGACTGAGGCCCGAGCCACTCGCCAGCACCTGTGCCAGTTCGCAGCCTTGGCCAGCTGCTCTTCCAGGGTTTTAAAGATCAGGAAACTGCTATCCTGCTCATCAAATAAAGAGAAGATGTGCTTTTAGAGCAGGAAAACGACCAGCTTTCATTGTGCGCGGCATGTAAGCAGTACACTTAGAGAATGCACAACCCAAACCTCTGGTAAGTCATTTACTTTCTACCAAAGCAAGCTGAGAAGAGAGAAATGGAAACTGTCAGAAATTACCTGAATCAGGCATACAGCGTTATCTTTATGCAATGTGACTTTGTCTCAGACTGAAATAGGGCACAGCTGAATTCGTAAATAGGCTCGCATTCACCCTTCTGTCCTTGTGTAAATTAAAACATGAACCTTTTGAACGACAATTCTGGTGTCATCCGCAATCTTTTTGGAGGCTCCATGTGGAGCCACCTTGGCAGGTGACTGAGATCTTACCAACTCCCTGTTTTAGGTCAACTTCTACCCTATTATTTTACATCTTCCCTTCCCCTCCCTAACAAAATGACACCTGCCTTTGGCCAGATGGACAAAAATGAACCATCTACCCCTAACCAACAGTACTAGTGTACATGCTGTACACCAGTTTAGGAACAGCTGGATTTAATTAATCTCTTAAAGCTCTATGCCATCACTGATACTAAGACAATACAATATTATTATATAGTAGTTAAAATCTACTACAGATATAATCTATATGGTGAGGGAAAAGCCTAATTAAAAAAAAAAAAGAAGAGGGTATGCTTGGAAAGTATCAAAATGTGATAAGGCCACGTGCTCATAAATTTAGCTAATTTGCACCCATGATGCAAATCCACATGTAAACATGCTTCTAACACGGTGACATTGCTGTTGTAAGAACATTCCATAGCATGCTATTGGGCTTTTTTTATGTCTAGTTTTCTTTTCCATGGATATACACAAAAAATTATTTTAAAAACACAGGGGCTGTTATTTTTAAATTGATATTTATTAGTAAGGCATTCCAAAATTAGACGTGGACAGGACTGCTAAAGAGTAGTTTATAACACTTGGTTTAACAGTTTTTTTCTGCCAGGAAACATGTTGGAGATGAAGGCAACTAGTAGCCAGTGATGAGATATGGTGACACTGAAATAAGGATGTATCTTCAGCAAACATTTTTGAAGATAGATACATGAGGTTTCTGCAGTACCAGTGCATGATTTGGTGGTGATTTAAGAATCAAATTATTTGCAAATCTTTCTTTTATTTTCTTTCCTATCTTTCAAAAAGCTTTCCCTTTAAGCAGAATACTACATTAGTCATTTTGGGTTCAGCTGCACCAGAAAATAATCTGGGCATATGCAGTGTCCACTATTAGCTGCTTCTGTGATCTTGTGAACATTTTTTGAGTTGAGCATTAATTACAAAACACGACAGTTAAAAGTGCACATATTTCTTGGAGAATTGATGCAGTCACCATTATTTGTGTTGCTGTCCCCGTTCTGGCCATGTTCAAGGCCCCGTTCGTAATGATAAAGGAGAAGGTGTGTATCTCTAGCGGCTTCCAGCCCAGGAGAGCGGTTTTGTGGAGAAAACACAGCCCAAGTCTCTCTGCTAAACTTTGTTTATTTCATTGTAATTTCATTTTGCCATGCCACTCATGTCCTGTTTTTGCCACCTGCTGTATCTCATTCACCATATAATTTATAAAACTCGGGGTGAAGGATGGAGACATCCTTCTTTTTACTGTTCTGTACAATACGTAGACAAAGTGGTCCTAGGCATAAAGAGGAACTAAGCTATAGTATGTTATCAGTGATTATATTCCTCTTCCTAATTTCTAATTAGATCTTGCAAAATTATAGATGTTATCTACTTATTTGGTAACATTGACCTCCCTAGGTATTTTTAAATGTGCCCATTTGTATTTGCAGTGTAAACAGTCGATGCTAAGAACAAATGGTATCTTGTAGTTATTGAAGCAGGGGGATCAGAAGGCTGCTGCTCCTATTTAAGTCATTTGGAATTTTGCCACTGGTACAACAGGGCTGAGATTTCATGCTGGGCTCTAAACGTGGATGGCCAACTGTGTGCCAGAGGGGAAGCCATGTATGATTTTGTTTTGGTGGTCTCAGTTGCAAAAACAGGTAAAAGCAAGATTGCGTTGCAGAGGTGACACTGCCTCAACGGTGAGATGTCCTGGGAAAAAATGGGTCTCTCTCTCTGTTGGCTACACAGCCACTTCATAGGGATGTGTTAGGACTGATTTTGGTGCAGATGCACAAGAGGGCAGAGAAATGTATCTAACACATTTTTTCAAAAAAAAAAAAAAAAGGACTTCTAAGCTTCCACCCAGACACTGTGACATGCCATGTCTCTGCTGACCATGCTTAACAAACACATTCTATTTGTCTGTGCCAGGCCATGAACACTTTAAGCAATTCTAAACTGTATCTTGATAATTATTTTTCTTTTTTTCATTCATACCCTGACTTATGTATGATTTATAACATTTCTACTGGGAAAGCTTCATAGGCAAGTAAGCTTTCCCTTGTGAGGTTTTGTACATTACCATTTGGAGGCGTCTTTTTACTTTTACTATGGTAATATTTTCTACATCGATTTTCAGCTTCGTTGTTACTGGAAATTGTCTAGGTAATAATTTAAAGATGTTAAAGAGCTGCTGGTATAAAAGCCTGACAAACATTCCATTAAAAATTGCGCTTGTGATAATTCATCAAAAAGCACACTTCTCCAATTCCTTTTCTTTATTTCAGACTTTGCCTCCTGAAGTTGCACTCTTAATTTCTAAAGAGATGGTTGGTTCCAGTTCCTCTTGTTTGTGTTCTCCCCAGGAGAAGATGCTGAGTTGGACAGAGATAAAGAAACTTCTAACATAACTAGTCATTTATAGTCCTCAGCGCAAGATGAAGAGATCTGAGCTGCAACAAGCTTTCAAGCTTTCTTTATATCAAGAGCCTATAAAAAGGTCATGTTGAGACCTCCCACAAATGGAAAAGAAATAGCAGTTTTATTGGTACAAATGCAAGATCATCAGGCCCATTTTATGTAATGCAATGCACAAAAATGAGACAGCAAAAATTAGGAGTATAATTTCCACTTCATTTAATACCTTTTTTCAGACATCTTCCGTCTATAGTTACCCTTATCATGTTTTCAGTCACCATTCACATACTAGGCATAAAGCGATAAAGTATTCATCTCCCTATATTTTTACCTACCTATTACTTTCATAGGTACAACAAATTAGCTACATTTTCATTCAGTTCTCTTCATGAGCACTTTGAGTTTAAGCAGAAAGTATTCAGATTACATGGATTAATTAGATGTTTTATTAAAAAAAAAACAGGAAAATGAGTTGCAGAGTATAATATAAAACACAGCAGGCTTTGACTTTCTGCCTGGAAGCTGTTTAAAAAAAATAATAATAATTAAGAAGGAAATGAACAGTACACTGTATTCTATGCATAAATCAGAGATATTAAAGGCAAATATTTGCTTTTAGATTATGATGAACTCAGATTTATAACAAAAAAATGGACTTGAGATGTTAATTTAGCTAAATATGAGCTCTAATCAGCCATTCCTCCTGCATCATCTTCCATGGCTATGCATAATAATAGTAGAGGTGTTCGTACTGTAATGCAACCTTTCACTGTAAGCTAGAGCCTGAGGATGTTTTCTCCCCTTATCCTTGAATCCCCTTTGCACAGCCCTAAGCCCCATCACACATTTAGAAGGAACAGTTCAAAAACTAGATGGAGTATAATAAATTAATCTGGACTTAGTGGGTGGATAAAAGGTCCAGCAGGGGTTTGTTACAGACCCTGGGGACAAGAAGAGAGAGGAAAATGGAATATTGCACAATGACATTAGTAAGGCAAACAGAGATAATACTGCGTGTGCGCCTGTGTCTGTGTGTGTCTACAGAGTGCTGGGGGAAGGGGGACTTCAGTACGCTTAGCCTCGATTCATCGCAGTGTAATAACGATTGAATACTGCCAGCCTACTTCCAGAGATCCAACGAAGAAGTGTTTCTACATCTGTGCTTAAATTATCACATGAAACCAATTCACAGACTCGGGAACTCCTACAGCAAAAAGGGAGCAGCATTATAAGTCTCCACTCTGAACAGCCTCACTTAGGAATGTGAAAACATCTTTCTATGACCAGGCAACCTAGAAAAGGAAGGTGTGTGCGGTCTGGATTAAGTTATTATGGTACAACTTTTTAATGGGAAACACAAGAATGCATTGTTGCCTTTTTGAAAGACAGAGAAACACAGGTGGTAAATTCCAGAAACCAGGTTTGTTCTTATATGTGCTCTTAAATATACATACATAGTGCCATTTCAATGTTGAGAGCCAAGATGCCAGCTACCCTGGGTTTAGCCAGTGTTATCACCTTTCCTAAGCAAGAGTAAATGACAGGCAATAAAAATGCCTGTGTCCTGCCCACGAGCTGTGAAATGGGTTCTCCCTTTTGCGCAGATGCAGCCTTGCTACATGCTACGAACCACCCCCAGACAGGACACCAAGGTAAAACTGTACAGTTTTATAAGGGACACATCACGGAACGCAGAGAAGCGCACAGCAAAATGGAGCCCAAGGAAAAGAAAGAACAGGTTCGAGTGGAGTGAGCCTCTCATCGTCAGGAGCCGACAAACTGGCAGGTTTGGGAAAGTCATTTCTGATGATCCATTTGAAATTTGTACCTAAAATACTAAAAGCATGAATGAAATGTTCCTGTCTTGAATCTATATTCATCAAAAACTGACAAGTAATATGCACTTTGAAGCAAAACTTTAACGTCATTCTAAAATGTACCTAAACACCAGTTGCTCCTCGTTCCCTTTTCCCACACCTCCTGTAAGCAAGGGCTTGTCACAGCTCGTGCAACAGAGTTCAGTCGTTGCACTTTATATGAAGGAATATAGAAATATAGACATCAGTGCTTCCCATTTTGCCTTTTTCAGCAGTATTCTGGACGACACCTTTAGAAGCACACGAGGAGGGGGTGATGCACATTGGGCCTGCCCGCAGCTGCCCAGGGGTCCGAGAAAACGTGAGGGCAAGTCCCCTCTACCACCGCCTGCAGTGGGCAGAACCGTCCTTCTCCCAGCTCTCCTACTGCTGTTGAGGAGCAATGGGGACTTGACGGAGGAAGCCTGTCCACACGGCTGGAATTCCTCTTGGACATCACTCCTACTCCACCAACGTCCATCTTTTCTAGCACAACTCCACCAATGTAGCAGACTTTTGCTTTTTGAAGAAGCGTTTCCAAGTATGAGCCTAGCGTTAGCTTGGAAACATCGTTTTTTACACATTCATTCAAAAAGCACCTCTGCAATAAAATCATTGGAGTGCAAGGATTATGTGTGGCTTAAATCTGTGCTGGATTCCCAATGGCCTATTTGTATCTCATGACCTCAGAGCAGACAGTTTGGGATGTTGCACAACATGTTACAGTTCTAACACAAAGAAATGGCAGCAATACAGTTTTTCAAGTTAAAAATCTGGATATGATGCTGGACTGACAACACCTGACTGGCTAAAGATTTGTGAAAGAAGCAGCTAAAGCACGGGAAGGTATGTTACCCAGAAATGTAGATTAGCAACAGAACAAAATTAACACTTGGATTCAGAGGACAGAGCTAAAAGTTAAAAAAACAGCAATATTATTGGGTCTTTAGCCAATATTCTAGATATCATCCCAAATCTGAAGATAGGAAATTAACTAGACAGGTAAGAACATTTCCAGGACTTGCAGACAGAGTTCATTTCGAAGTCACAGCAACTTCCCTCAGCCGCTGGGGCTGCATCTGGTACTGCCAGAACGTACTCGGTGCTGAATAGCTCTCTTCCCACATAACTCTTGTTCACAAAGCACAAAAAGAACACAAACAACATTTTCCTTTCATTTATTTGTAAGCATATTTTAGATAAAGCTATTCTGTTAGCTTAAGACTCTTTGTTCGGATTGCACAAGCTATTCGATGTCAGAGTTATTTAAATCCCGAGAAGAGGTATTACAATAGCTAGAGATGATGTATGAATAGGACATAAATGATGATGATGGGAGGGCTGATTTAATAAATGGAACCTTTAAGCTGAAAGCATGAATGAGAAGGTACTAGATCTACAGCTCCACTGATGGGGAACAGGGGCTCACGAAGAACTGAGGAGAAATGCTGCGTGTCACCCTGACAGGATTTATCCCTCCCCGTGCTCCGCAAGCTGGACACATTGTTGGGTAAGCTACTAGAGCTGCCAACTTGCAGATGATACATAAAGCTGACAACCTAATCATCTGTGGCATTAAAGATCCTGTGGCACTTTCTGCAAAAGACAAGGAATTAGCCATAGTGAACTGGCCTAATTTCACTCTGCATAATTACTTTCCGCACACCTATGATTCCTTGGCAGTTTCTTAGGGGGGAAAAAGAAGGTATTCTTCCCTTGCTGCGAGCCATTTTCCTAGTACGTCTCAGATACAGCTGCAGTCATCTTGCGCTTAAGTCTGATATCAAACTGTTAAATTTGCAATGCACTTTGAGATCATTTATTCTAAAACGCAAGATCATTACTGCAGACATCTCAAAGGACTACATAATCTACCCTATCTGTTCCAGTAACTATGCAAAAAAGAGTAGACTGAGAATTTGGTTTCTGGTTCCTCCCCTTTCTATTCCCTGCCCATTTCTATGCTTTTGAAGCCTAAGTCATAATGCTGTCTGAACAGTTTTTTTAGTGGTTTAATAAACATAACATGCTTGCACTTGTTTTGCATTTTAATAGCGATGCAGTGGCAATAAGACACTTCCACAAATATAAATGCATGCAATTATATAGGTATTTAAGTGCTAACTTTTTGTCAGGCGTATACTTATATTAAATCCCTTTTGTTCAAAAAGACAGAATTCTCTTTCGTTTTCCCCTCTGCCCACGACGGCTGCCCGAGCGTTCGTCCTTCGGGCGCAGGCTGGCAGGCACCCGCCGCCTTTCCAGCTGCCGCCATTAGGAGCTGTGCCCTCGTGCTTCTGTCACCCTCGCCGGCTCCAGCGGGAACCTGGTAATAGCACCCGAGGAGCGCCCATGGATGTGGTCACGTTGTTGATCTGACAGTTTTTACGTCTTCCCTTTTCTTTCTTAAAGACAGTTTCACTATGAAGGGTCTGATCCCTGATTTGCATATACACTCTACTTCAGAGACAGTTCTGCTTGCTGTATTTGTGGTTTTCCTCTCCTACCTTAACTTCTGTTCAGTTTCACATCTCGGTATACAGACAGAAATGTAACAGAGTACAAGGTGTGCTAACTCACTGGAGTACGATCACTTTCAGCATGACCAGGCTCCCGTGCCCCAGCAGATGGGCATGACACCGCCGCACCATGCAGCAGTGACCGCCAGGAGCAGGAATGGCCAAATGCTGCTAACACACGAAGCTTGGTTCAGGATTTTAAAGCCCCAAAGTACTGCAGCAGTCTGTCTAGGGTTTGGGCTTGAGCCATTTTAAATGCCTTCTGTCTGCTACAGGAGTAGACCTTCATTAGCCTGCCCTGGAGTTCTTTACAATTAAATTAAATCTCACTAGAAAAGACTCAAGTAGTAACGTGGTAGTTTTAGTCCTAAGGAAGGTGACTTGTACTGCGTTAGTGCTTCTGATCTTGGCCACCACCTCTTTCTCCCTCTCTCACCAGACTCAGGCTAACATTTCACTCATTTTTGTTCAGAGGTAAATCGCACGACCAGGAATGATATCAATTCCAGTGTCTGGCTCAAAGTGCATTGTAATAAACAAAAAGACTCGTATTAACTTCAGTAGAGTACCTACAGTGTTCAGGGGAGTACTGAAGTAAGTATGAGACACAGTATGAACATATTTTTTAAGGAAAAACTTCAATATTCCATATCATTGACAATATTGAATTGGTCTGTTTATACTAAATAGCGTAACTTCCTTGTGTGTTTCGGATGTTAATATCCATGACCCTACAGTATTGCATTGTATTTGGCTCCTGTATTTGGTTCTGCTAGACAGTCACCCTGACAATCATTATCAAAGATTTTTTACTTATTACCTAGAGAGACTATAATCAGAAGCTTTCTGCTCCAAACCTTCACTGCTGTAGGAATGACAGACTCGAGCAACTTAGCTTATATAAGAAACTGTCAAAGGACATGAGGTAAAACACTAACTCCGTTGAAGGATCTAATTGAGTGTACTTACTGTGTGCTAGTATTAGTTATTATGTTACTAAATCCTCTCTAATTATTATCTGAAGCTTTTCATAAATAGCTTTTTGCAAAATGGATCTTATCTAAAAATTTAATTTATTGGATGTTTACAGGCTTAAGAAAAGTGATTTTATGATATAAAAACAGAATGACTTCCTTTATAAATAAACCCAATTGGTGCTGTAATTGAGATGAGCATGCTATTTTTTTCACACAATAATCTGATATGGGAGTTTCTTTTCTCAAGAGACTTGCTTGATCTGCTCTTTATAGACATTCAGTCTCTGTAAATATGCTTTTGGTTTCTTTATCAGTAATAGTATTAGACCTGAATGCTTTAGTATACAGTATAATGGGATATAAAAGGGCTTTCTGTATATGTGTATGTATATAGACAAGCTAGTTTAATAGAAAGAAATGAACACCCACTGAAAGATGTTCTTTACAAGCAGACTACCATTTACAGGAATTTTCTTCTACTATTTAGTTCTTATATTTTTAGAGAAAATCACATTGTTTTCCCTGTGTTTTTTTTTTTCTGTCATTGTTTGCCTTTTCTTCCAGCTTGTACTTTGCTACCTAACCATCTGACTATCTGTGTTGCCATGGGAAGGACTGTAATGCCATAAATTCAGAGAAGTTCCTGTGTTCCTTTTTTTTCATTTTATTCTTACACAATCATTAGCGCAGATTAGCTCCTTTCATAAGGGTGTACTGGCACTAGAGCAGGACTGTGAAATATTCCATTCTGGAAAAGATACAGCAAAAACATTTTACATGCTTCACAGAAAGGCACCAACCGACACAGGCAAAAACTAATGCTTCCAACTTGTAGATACCTGACTATCTGAGACCTGAGCCAAATTATGGGCAGTTATCCATCCAGTCTTACAGTAGCTAATGGAAATTCTGGAAAAATGAAAAAAAAGAAAAAGAAAAAAGAAAAAAGAAAAAAAACCTACTCTAAACCACAAAAAACCTTCTGGATGCCTTAGGGGATTTGTAATACAATACAGAGATTTTCATTTCTGAACTGCTGGTTAGATCCACAAGAAGCTGGTAGTGACTGAAGTTTGCTACCTTCTAAAATCTGTAAAGTGGGGTCTATCTGAAAGGAGCCAGAGGTCTCAGCTCAGCTGCTGGTACCAGCTCTTTCCAGCAGCAAAAGGAGAGCTCCCTTACTTGGTACTAAGACAGACGCTCGCTTGGTGGGCTCAGCAGAAAGGCAATGGACGGAACTGCTACCAAGAGCAGTCCCTCCATGCACCACCCTGCAAGTAACAGACCTGGGGAGTTCTACAGACACCTCTTCAGCCACAAAACAAATGTCTCTGGAAAATGGCCTCCAAGAGTCACATCCACTGAAGTTAGAAGGAAGGTACCCTTCGAGCATGGAAGAGGCAGAATCACGATGTGCAAGGCAATCAAACCTCGCTCAACAACACCCAGACAGGCGCACTTAGGTATCAGAACAGGGTCCCCTGCATGCCACTCGCTGCCAGAGCCAGTCGGCATCATCAGCCCGCATCCCGTGTCACCAGCAATTACTGTTCCAACTCAGGACCGGGGACTTGGGCTTGGTTCCTCCGGACACAGTTGCAAAGCTCCAGCAGAGGCAATACCAAGTCCCCAGCTGGGAATTTGCAGTGAACCTAATCTAGCCCTGCTGCATTAATCATCCAGTGCTGACATGGGTAACAACTTATTTTGACCAGTAAACAAGAGAAATACGATTCAGAAGACACAGGGAGCAGACGTGCAAAGTGGAGAAAGCCAAGAGTAAGGAGTCCCTGTCCTGACTGCAACCAGGCGCTAATCTCGCATTTGGCTGATGGCTGTGTGCTGAGCTGCTCTGTTCAATATTTTGCATGTTGATTGGCTTGTTATTCACTTCTCCCTCTGTTGGAAGCCAGACTAACCTGTGGGGGAAGTGTTGGAAAACAATTACAGTGTATTGAAATGGTCATACAAGTACAGCATACTGCAATACTTTACATAATTTATTAGGTGTTACTACATTTGCTGGCACTCACATGACAAAGGTTGTAACAAGACCGACAAATACAACAACATCTGCATTTCTGGGAGAACGTTTGAGATGAAAATTTAAAATTAAACCAAAAGTGCACATATTACAGTGCAAACACTGCAATCGTGGTCTGCCTGGACTCTCAATATATTATGTTAACACTGTATAGTTGCCAGAGTAAAATAGAAATGTTTGTTACAGCAGCAATTAATAGCTTACTATTTTTGAAAATTAACATTTAATATACTTTTCCAAACCAATCCAATATTATTCTGAATTTTCATGCATCATTTCTTTATTTTTGTCCCTATTGTGCACACAAGGTCAATTAACTGGCAAATACAATTATTTTACAAACATAGCAAGCTGCAGCTATTATAAATAACAACTTATTTGCATATTTCCTTGTTTCTGAAGGGAATGGCTACGGTATGGGTCTGAAAATCTTTGAAACTATAATACGGGGAGATATTTTTAAGTAAATATTCTATTTAAGTAAATATTCTAGTAAATATGCTATTTCCTAGATTAAAATCAGTAAGTAGAAGCTGGTTTGCAGATTTCAGAACTCGCTTCATTTGCATCTTGAAAATGGAATGGAACTGAAAGCTCTCGAGCTTTATTGTTCAACTCTGTAATTCTGTTGCTCTTTGTAAATGAAACAGAAAAGAGATGTATGTGAATATATCACACATTTCAGCCTAAATGAGCTTTTCAAATTGTAAATGAATATCATTGTTTGTAGTCACCTTCACAGTATTCCTGAAGTTCAAGCTGTGAGCTGAATTCTGACAGAATTTTGCGAAGGATTTGGGAAAACATGACTCACAAGATTTTAATACTGGCAGACAAAGACCCCTTTCTGATTCTATTTTTGATTCCCAGGGTCTCTTTAAATAAAGAAGATATTCAACACCGAGGGACAATAGAGAACAGCTGTAAGGATGATCTCTTTTAAAAGGAGAAATCAAAGGGCAGCACTTCTAATGTGCACTATATATGGCAATCCCTTTGTCTGAATATTGAAGAACTGGTTGGTACTAGCATGCTGTGCTGAAACTGCATGGCTGTAGAGGTTTTCCTAGACATATTTCTCGATGACAGCTGCATGCTGTTGGATTTGTTTCAGTGACTGTGAATCTGTGAGCCATGCATATTGTGTTCCATTTGCCACTTCACAAGAAAAAATATTTAGTGAGTTTATGGCAAGCAGAACACCTTATTTAGGCTGACTGTGGTACAAGGGGTGATTTGTGGATTCAGACGTGCTGGCTTCCAGGCACTTTGAAAAAGCTCCACTGGGCGAATTTGAGATTTATCCCCCAACCCCAACACTATTCATGTGTTGGGGTGCTCCTACTGAGACCTACCAATGGGAGCTGACAGCTGCACACAGGGCACTGGAAACATTTTAAAGCTCGCTGTAAAGAAAATAGAGCAGTCTCTGCCTGGCAGGGAGGAAAATCGATGACTCGGCACTTGGCAGTGGTGACCAGCAGGATGCTTCTGATGAATGCTGAGTCATTGATTTCCCTCCCTGATAAGCAGCAGCTGCTCCATTCACACTGCAGAAAGCCTTCTTGCCAGGACCAACTGTGTCAGCAGGCTTCATTGTCATTAAAGCAAGAGGTATTAGCTGACAAGACATCCAATTTAGGTATTTTTGGTCTTGATATCTCTACTTAAAATTTCAAAGTCCCTTCTCAGCTAGGGCACCTAAGAGGACGCATATCAAGCAGGACATCCAATAGCACAAGCAGCTTCACAGGTACAAGCAATATTTGCCTGATGGATGCGTGAAGGTAGCCCAAGCCATCAGCTGCTTTTCTCACTAGGATGCGTATATTCCATGAGCTCAGGGTACAGTCAAACAGAGGTTGAGATATCTTCTGAGGAAGGTAGGCTTCAAGTCAGCACAATGCTGAAGGCAGGAAGACATGTTTAAAGTTAGATGTCTGTGTAAATATTTGAAAGAGCTGAGCTATTCTCATATGCTATGCCTTCAATGTATTTTATAATGTAATATGGTATGGCTGAAAACCAAAGCATAATTGTAGTTTATCATTTTATGAAAATAAAAAGGCAACAGGTAAAACAGGTGAGACTACACTGAATGACTGCAATAAATGTGCCGTTGGAGCAGGTTATTACAAATCTTGGCATTTGATGGGTGTGTATTTATTTCTCAGCTTGTTCTATCATCTATTATGTTGCTTACATTACCATAATTATTACTTAATAAGCTAATGTGTCTGTATATCTGAACGAATCTTCGAGGAAGCAGTTTACAGAAGGAGTCAAAAGAAGAGAAGGGGCTGTCAGGGGATAAAAGATGTCTCTACAGATTAAAATTGAAGCACACTATTTATAGTCTGGCTGCAATGCTGAGTCTCTTCATTTCAGGTTCCCTTCATTGCAGAATATACATGACTGTACCTCAAAAATACAGAAAAAGTCATAGGTCAGGCTTCCATGCCTGAGCTGGTGTTTCAGCAAGACCTCACGTGGCCAGCCACGCAAACCATTTTCCCTCAGCTCCACGGGTGTTCGTCCTTTGTGAAAAAGAGTCTCTTCAGCACAGCAACAGGCCCGGATTCAAGAGAGCCCGTAACTGGTAAGCCGCGTTTTCCTACTTAGTGCAGCTGCAGATTGGAAACTCCTCCTTTGCAATTGGCTCCCCTCTTTCAGCAGGCACAAGTCCACTTAAATTCGTTTGCTTTTTCATGTGACCCCATCTTCTGGTTTCAGTGAGTCGCCGTGAGAGTTGTGCAAACTCACTGGTTTTAGTCGACGCGGATTTTACAGTGTACATCAGCTACAACATCCACTCAGGTTGTAGCATTTGCGAGTGCATGAACTCTGAAATTTAAGATAAAGATCGCTACCAGCACCTTTCCTTTGCCTCATCTCCCTAAATTTCCAAAAGCCCTCCTCCACTCTGCTGTGCCTAGGGGCAGCTGAGGATGCTCCTCCTCATACTAACAGTTGCATTAGCGGGGAAGCTTTCAAGGCTAACTGCTGCTCCTCAGGGAGGCCGGGAATAGGAGCAGGAAAGAGTGCTCTCGTTCTTTTATTCCTGTGCACATCTGGGCTCTGAAGTATCTTAGGCTGTGCTGAAAAACTGCTCGCTTAAGAAACAAGTCTTTGAAATCAGATTGTCAGCTATCCTGCAGTTAATGAGCCATATAATATCTGAAATCATACACATATCACTTTCTTTAAACTTGTTGACCAAGGATATCAAGACTACAAAAGAGAAATAGCAAGTGAACTCCCCAGTACGATGTGACCCCTGTCCCGCATCTGAGCTTCTTTGGCACGATCCACACGAACAGAAATGGAGCTCGCGCATCAACAGTCGCAATTCACGCGAGCGGCCGTGTTCTTAAAATCCTCTGTTTCATTTGCTGATGATTTTAGAAAAATACTAACTTTGCAAAGTGAAGGCCAGATCCTGGTACTGACTGACGGCAAGATGACATCTCGGGCAGTATGGAGTGTAAGAGAGATCAAATGAAAAAACAAACAAAATGTCAGGTCCTACCCAATACCATTACTGACTGGAAGCCAAGCAACGCTGTACTCAGGGTGGAATTCTGAGAGAATACAATAGTTAGTGTAAAATATTTAAATTACTAATAAAACTGATCAAGGGGGGAAGGGATATGCTACTCATAAATAATGAATTTGCAATACAAATGATGTATATTGGGACACATGGTGCAATTTTTGGACAAAAAGAAGTTTCATTAAAGAGATGTTCCAATGAACATGATCCTCCTGTGTTTAGATCGTATCTACCTAATAAAATTAAAGATTAAGTCATAATTAATATAGATCCAGGCATTTACCCAATTAAAATGAACTGAGTAGAAAAAATTGATTATACATTTCCTTATGAATGAAAATAAACATATAAATTAGTGTTCTTCCAAAGATAATGTCTAACTTTAATGCTTTGATGATAGAAATCTCACATTATTTTTAATGTAAGATCATTCCTGCTTGGAAAAAATGTATATGATTACAATTACTAAGTCAGATCATCTAAATCAGCATACGAATTGATGGAACTGTAACAACTTAAAATATTTGAGAATCTTTTCCTTATCTCCAACCAATGAGAAGCAAAGAGTCAACATTTGTAAAGAGGAATGCTTCCTTCGAGCTACCATCAAACAAGCTTTTTCAGATGAAAAGAATGAAAACAAATGACAACACTGCAAAGACTATCACCATAACTGGTGCACAGAACGCCTCAGTATATATAAAATAGCAATATTTATCTGAAAATAACAAATAAAAAAGGCTTTCCATGATGATGGGAAGTTCTGAGAGAGGGGTTAAACTTTTTCCTGAGCTCTGAAACCAGATAAAATCCTTAAAAACAGACTTTATTACAAGACTGTCAATATTTCTGAAGGCGTTTCATATAAGAAGTATTACAAAGCTGCCTCTGTCTTGGTGTCCTCTGTGATGATGGAAAGCCCAGCTGTGATGCAACTCTTCCAGCATTCCAGCTTTCACAGAGAACATAGTGGAGGATGTTGCTAGTTTAGATGTTTATAAAGACCTGCAGTATCATGGATATGGATATATGGTTTAAAAAAAAAAAAGAAAGAAAGAAAGCATGAGCCTAGTATTTTTCAAACCTCCTTGAAGGCTTTGTTTGAATTTGGGAGAGAAGATTTGAGTTAATTCATTCCCACCAGTACAAGTGATAACTTTTGCATCTAGCAACGATCAAGTTCCAAAATTAGAACAGGACAAATTAGTGTATGAAATTTCTATGATCCTAGTCCATCTGGAATGGCAAACATGAGCAATCTTGATGCACAAGATCTCTGAAAACAAAATATTATCTCTGTTGCTGTACCTTTGCTATAGTAACTTCTTTCATAAGTAGAAGAGGCAGAAGAGAAAGCGGAAAAATACATATGTACCATAGTGAGCATACCAGGCTGCCTCTACACAGAATAACATTTGGAGTTGTCGTATTACATTGTGTGTAACCTTTCTGTTATATCCCTGAATATAAAAGCAGAGTATTCAAGAACAGCACTAAATAGCCTGCCTTTGGATACAGAAGACATCCTGAAGTTATATTCCACTAGCTCTCGACTGCTCAGAGAAACAGCTGTTCAATTTTATGTCAGATCACTACACCATTCCTATTGCAAAAGACAGAGACCTTACATAATCAACATATTTTCCTGGCATGTCTTCCTATTGCTTCCATTCTCACACTGCTGATGGTAACTGCTGCAGTAGCGGCACTTCTGTTTTACCAAATATGCTGAAGATTATGTTCTAGAATAGACTTTCACAGGCAGATCTTAATGAATACTGCTGGCCAGAGCTGTCAGGCTCCTTCTTTCCCGAAGACGTAATTTTATTTGTACTAAAGACATCTGGTCAATATTTATTAAAGCGTGTGGATTGGCTTGATGATATGGAGCTAGAAATGTAGCTGCTGTAAACTGATATGGCTATAACATACTGAGCAGAGAGATGCTGGATTATCATCAGTACAAAATCTATCCCTGCAAACTACAAGAGAGCAACACACTAAGTAGGTATGCATCTTTTACAAACTGATTTGGACCTGGAATCTTCATTTTCTCTGATGTAACCTGGGAATATTCTGGCCCTTAAGCAAAGCTATTTGAAGCTAATGTCCTAGTGCAGATAAGAACTGAATTTAGTTCAATGTGCATTCACTAGATATGTTCCATCCTGTAGAAACACCTCTCCCCACCCAGCAAGGCAAATATGTAGGCCAGACAGTACACAGCACTATTTCATTTTCTCTCCCTTTTTAAACCCTTCTCCTTTATATGTGTGTGCACCCACATGTTTCTACCCCTCCTCTTTCATCTCCTGTCTCTGTAGGGCACCAGAAGTGGTTTTCAGGTGGGAGGGCAGCAGTGTAAAATTGACTGCCATTCTAGTCAATTTGCTTCAGCAGCCATTCCATGTGTAAAGCACTTTATCCAGAAAGAAGCTTTTTAGACCTTAAGACCAAGAAAACACTTTTTTTTTTACAGCCAAGAGGTTCCTGTGAAATCAGAGAGGTTTCAAGAACTCATGTGAGGACAGAATTTGGCATGGAGCCTACAAAAAAAAAAAAGCCTATTAAGATCTTGCAATCTGTTTCCCCTTGTTTTTCTTATTAGCACGAGAGACACTGTCAGGAGGAAAACCATTCACTTTGGAGAAGTCTGTACCTAGGGACTTCAGGCAGGTTGTACACAGAAGCACTTTTCACTGCCTCCTACCATCTGAAACCAAACCGCAGTGCTATTTTAAAATGAAACAGAGGCAAAAAAAAATAAAATGATGTGGCTGCATCCAGCTAACGTGCCTCATGTCTGATAGGCTTGCTGTAGTGCCCAATAATCAGTCCAATCAGTCTTCTAGTGTTTACTCTTTACATTTTTCTATGACCTTGTATAACTTATGCCCAAGCCATAACCTAATTGGTGCTGCGCCTTTAAGTCTTTAAGGCTGGCTGAGAGCAGGAAGTCATTTCTACTTGATTTGCTGAAGACTGGTGTTGAGGACAAACATACCCGTCTTGTTTAGATGTTCCCTTTAATCTAGAATGAAGGTCATTCTCCCCGAAAACACGCGGCTGCTGCTCGCACGTAGGGAAACCCAGCAGCCTCCCATGCCGCCAAGACAACACCAGACTGGAACGATAAACAAGTCTTGTTGAGATACAGAATCTCACTGGATACAAAAGTTCACAAAGGCTTCAAGGCTACCATTTGAAAAAGATTCAGGACAATGGAAGACTACAATGAATTTACAATTGGTTTCTAATATCATCAGAGAGGTTACCTGGCTTCCAGCTGCTACCCGTGCAAGTCACCTGTTCGCATACCAGTAAGAAATACCTGTGTTACCCAGGGTGCATTCAGCAGTCCTTCCTATAGAACTGTCTGACTCGCGTGGCAGGGTTTAGACCCCTAGCCTTGGAAGAACATTTAGATAAGATTAGATTAGATTAGATTAAGGAGAAAATACACCCTGAATATATATATCTTTTTTGCATTAGAAGGAGAGAACTGAAGTGTCACTTTGGGACTGCCCACCTCTTTGACCACACAGCTTCTTGGGATCCCAGGAAATAGCTATCTGGGATGCCCGCTGAGGCAACTGGTCAGGAAACCAAAATGCAGCCAATTGCTCAGTTAATAATGCCTAAAGGAGGTGATCTGTATAGCTGTGTAATATGTCATCCAGGAGGGAAGTCACCCTGCTCCTAAACAACCCAGAGAGTTTGCCAATAAAAGAGTGGAGCATCCTACATCTCAGGATCATGGATCGGGCCTCGGGAAGCCACGAGTGCGTGACTGGAAGCTACCAGCCAAGGCCAGCCCAGGGATGAGAAGAGAGATGAGGCTACTGGAGAGATCCCTAAAGCCTCTACGTATCTCCAGTAGAGAATATTACAAAACAGGATGGGAAGGAACTTCAAGAAGTCCTGTCCCTACCCCGAGACACGATGAACTATATCCTCCTCATTCCTGACAGGCATTTTTTCTAACCTCAACTTAAAAAATAAAGGTAGAGGTTCTACGGTAATCTGTGTTTAACTGCTGTTATTGTCCAAGAAAGCTTTTGCCTAAAGCCTGGCACAACTTTTCTGTTACACTTTAATCGCCTACTGTCTGTCCTGTCCACAAGATTATTCCCTTTGGCTTTGCATCAGCTTTTACGTATTTAAAGACAGCTATCATGTTTCTTTTCAGTCTTTTATTCTCTAGTCTAAACAACCTCAAACCTTGTTATCTTTTCTCACAGGTCGGTATACTGCTCTGTTCTGGTCCACATCTTCCCTGAAGGGGCAGACCCCAAACTGAACTTAGCTGAGGCCTTTCCAGGGCTGTAAAATGGAAGAAATACTTTGTGCGTTTGGCAGGCTGCGCTCCTGTTTGTACATCCCAATATGACATTTCCCCCTTTTTTTTGCACTAGCACAGCATTGCCCATTCATGTTCAAACTGTAACCAGCTGCAACCCTTAGTTCCACTTCCACAAGACTGTAAATTAGACAGGTGTTTCTCACATATTTGATTCTATAAATGATTCTTCTTGTCTAAACACAGAAACTGGACTTGTCTTTAATTGCATCCTGTTTTTTTTCATACCATCTCTCTTATTTGTCAAGATTCCTTGGAATCCTAATCAGGTTCTCCTCCATACCTGGAGCCTTCAAAGCTTTGTGGTGTCTGCAAATTTAGTAAGTACACTTTTTATCCTATCATTGAAGTCGCTAATGAAAATATTTAACAGTATCAGACTCGGGACAGATCCCTGTGGAACAACATTTGATATCCTTCCCTATTTACAGTAAACCATTGGTAACTATTCTTTGACTTTGGTTTTCCAGCTCATTTTGCTAACACTGCTTAGCAGCTTCTTCTCAAGCCTGTTTTTCCAGCTTCTTTAAAACAATGTTATGTAAAACAAGAATGTATAAAAACATCTGTAAAGTTACGAACTACAGCTTCAAGAGATATGGGGTAAAACACTGTTCCTAGACTTCTGATACCTTCATGCCCTCAAAGGGCACAGCTCCCCAAGTACTTTTACACCCATGGAGTATCATCCCTTCATCTGCCCCTGACTTTCTCCCAGCTTAAAGAAAGAGCACCCAAGGGAAAACAGAGCTGGTACAGAAATTCATGGAGTGTGAAGTGGTATTAAGTATGGAGGTCAACAAGTTAAAGAGGTATGCTGCCTCTGAGTTTATTCCTTCACAGCCTGGAAAAACCTCCTCTTAGCTAAAGATCCTTCTTCCCAGCTTATAATTGCAAAGGGATTCTGCAAGCATGTGCAAAAAAATCATTACCTCCCAACCAGTTCATCCAATCTAGCCAGTTCCATCAGCTTTAACTCCTTCACCTCCACCAATGCTCAAGAAAGGGAGTATCCAGACCCATACCTCGTGTAGTAGCTTGGCCCAGTTGGGTGATCAAAGGGAGGAATGTTGGCCTGAATTTCCTCAGTTATGCACGTTACATTAGGCCCTTATCGTTACTTTGATGTCAGTTTTTGTGGTTTAATTATATACTAAGAAGAATTCTTCGGTAAGCCAGGAAGATCTGTCCTTATGACTCAACCATCCACTTTTTGGCCAGATGACTACACAGTTAATTAACATCCTAGGCATCGGTTCTGCAGTCCTACCCCAGGCAAATCTCCCATCAAAGTGAATGGGAGTTGCCATCTGTGCAGGGCTGAACACAGAGTCAATAGTACAGCACTACAAGTTTGGGCAAACAGTCAATAGTTATGAATTTTTTAGTAATGCTGTTAAAGTGTTCTTAGATTAAAATATTCCTTTTTTAGTTTAAAGATATTAGTACTCTCTAACTAGTATATTTCAGAGTCATTTGTAAGCAGGATATTGGTGAAAACATTAGGGGAGGTCATTTTCGTACAACCTTTGATTTGTATTCTTTCCTCTGCGCAGGGAGACTTGAGCACGCTAGAGGAATCTGATAGATGCGGTGTACATGCATCACATCAACTGCACAGAAAAAAAGTTACTCCTTCCAACATAGATAATTGTGCATTTAAAGCTCCAGGTTGAAAGATACACTTTGTTCAATGCCTAGAGGCAGCAAATGTGAGTTTTTTTTTAATGTTCGACAGTAGGCTAACATTTCATCCACCACAGTCAGTGATAAGTCTGCTGTTAACTCAGTAAAAAAAAAACAAGGCTATTGCTCAATGTTTTCAAACCACTGTCCTAAAGTTTTGAATTCTGATATTAAATGGGTATTCTTGGGCACCAATAGGTACTACACATTCAATTTAGTGATGGGACATGACCATTTGGATCTTTCACGACACTGATTTTAAAAGAAAGCATGATTCCAATAAATCCATCCTACTATTAAAGATTGTGGAAATCTGTGGGGATGTGGGGGAGCTGAATCCCATGCTAACCTCTGCCTCTCCAGAGCCAATCTGATGTTGCCGTAACCAAGGGTGCAGCTTCCACGGTGGTGCGGGTCCCCCCTTAAACCCTCCTCACCCCCCCCACGTCACCCCCAAAGACTCACTGACTTCCCACGCCAGCTCCGCTTCCCGTCCCAGCTGTCTGGGAGACAAGGAGGTGCCTCGCTGGCTGAGAGGAACGGAGCAGCCACAGAGCTCAGTGAACTGCTTCTGAGATTCAGAGGAGAGTAAGAACTACAGAGAGGAAAAGCAGTGATGGACCAAAAAAAAAAAAAAGAAATGGCACTAGAAATATACAAAAATTGTAGCTGGCATGCCCTTGCAATAAACCTGCTCTTAACAGAAATAAAATACATTGTTTTATTTTGTGGAACAATAGACACAAAAGATTTTTCCTACTTAAATTATTAAAGAATAAATTCAATTTTTAGTTTACAGTTTTCTCTGTATTGTGTTTGATTTGGGGGGGGGCAGAACTTAAGAATCTGGTTATCTTTAAAGAAGGTTCTCAACATAATACCTTAAGCAGTGAACTGTGCTAGATAGAAATCTATCTTGTACTTGTCACATCTATATTAAATTATCTACTTTTTTCATTTTACAAGGGAAGACGTGAGCAGAACATTACTCAGCTGTCAGGATACAGGACTGTGCTGCTGAGCAGAGTACAAGTGAATATATTCTACCAAGCTGCAAATCCAGCACAAAGGTACCAGCGGAGGGATTTGTGTCACCAGTGGTACCTACCGTGCTTCCTGGAAGGCAGTTTTCAGTAGGCTTTGTTTGGACTGCTTTTTGCTATGATAATATTTAAACCTGATCAATGGCCCTTTCTTCTGCGAAAATAGCATCTCCTGACTATGTTACAGATAAGGACCGGAAAAGTATTTTTAGCTGTAACCACTACAAACTGACCGATGTAAAGACACCGCGATGACTTGCGCAGATGGTCCTTACCTTACTACTTAAAGGGTAGAAAGAGCAGTCCTTGCAACTCATTTTTTTAACATGTTGTTTTGCAGGTATTCTGGCTTATCACCTTAAAACACAGTAGGTTATAGGAGCATTAAGACACACCCTGAGAACATTACAGATATCCTACTCATTCTTCCCTAGACTATAGGTGAGAAAACAGAGAGAAGCCCACACAACTTCCAGATATTTGTTTCCACTTTTGTCTTGCAAGCTGACCTGGTCAGTCTTAGACGTTGCTGCCATCAATTTTCCCACTTAAAGGAATAAAAATGTAAAAGAAAATCTTAAATTCCTTGTAAGGATAATTTTGAAAGCATAAGAGTGGTATCAGCCTCCCAGGGTTCAAGTAAGCCAGAGAGCTAGGCCTGAACGCTGAGCTGTGTGGGTAGGCAGGGGACGTGCTTGGGGATGGCTGAATGTTGGATCACAGAAAAAGGAATGGGGAAACTAAGATAGTTCCTGTGCCTTCCTCCTCCGTCTGAAATATCTGCATGTCAGCAGTGCTTCTTACTGCATTTCCCTGGCAGGGTAGTAATTTCTACATATAAAAAAAAAGTTGAATGAGGGCTTCTTTGCACGAGAAAGTTATTGTGCAACAAAAATAAGATATAATATTACAGTGTGTTAGCAACTTTGCAATATGTGGATGTACTCAGTACACTGGAAAGTAACCTTCCCTTATGTTTAGTACTCACTGAGAAAATCAGTATGGAATAATAATACTGTTCAGCTAATGCTGCTTTTATTTGTAGCCTAATGTATCACATAGTAAGTTTATTGTATGGAAAAACCCCGGGACGCAAACAGAAGACTAAAATAACAGAAAAAGCGAATTAATTCCACTAAATAAGCAAGCAATCGAAAAGCAAAAATATCTACCCTGAGACATTTCACTTCAAAATACAGACAATTCGGCTCTCAAATATTCCGAACTTCCACCCTGGTGAGTCATGGTGCACGAAGGGCTGGACGTCGCTCGTTTCCAGGAACATATTTAATCTACAATCTGCAGACTGTCACCAAAGGTGCAAGGGATGCACACAACGCACTCTCCCAGCTCATTTTCAGTGGGGGAAAACACCAGAGCAGCTGCCCAAAGGAGTGCAATCTCCAGGGCCGTCAGAAAGCGCTGCGCTCAGGCTGTGCCACTGTCTGTCTCGTCTGCTTGCTGCTGTTCCCCCCTCACAAAATCCTTGCAGCACTTGCGCTTTGTCTGGCATTCAGTTACATACAAGCCTGCTCAGCTCTTGTTTGATCATGTTTGTTTACCTTAGTCATGTTATACGCACTAAATCTATTTTCCAGCTTATCACAAGTGCTTCCATTATTTTTTCTTTCCCTTCCAGCATCTTAAGCATCTTAAATGCTGGCCACAGAAATGGTACCGTTTTCTAGTTCCTCTGTTCTCATTTGACAGCAACATTTCACACGGGGTTATGTGTAATTTGAGTTTTAAACTTCACCAGGCTTTTCCAGTTCCTTGCTGATGTGCTGAACACGGGGACAAGTAAAATTTTTAGCTTGTTTGAACTACTTTGGGGGAATATAAAGGTAAACTGACAACACTAATACGAACCCAGCTGTGCAGTTTGTCTCAGCAAGGGGCATGTTGTAGCAAAATACCTTGAGGAGAGAAAATAGGAGGCAGTACATCTCTTCCTCAGCCAGATGTTCACAGGAGGAAAAAGGAAGTTTCATCTTAGCATTAAATGAGCTGCCAGTACTTCTTGTAAATATGGATATATATTTTACAAAAATCATTTATAAGACAGACCTAATATCTCTTTGCACGTTCTGTAGCAGATTACTGGAAACAACGAATTGGATGTAATTGGTCCTTGTACCATACGTGGGACGTCCATGATGAACACCTACACTCATTTAGTGTGTGACTGCTAAACTGCTAACAACCAGTGCTCTGATGAACCCAGCGTCTTTACATATTTCCAGATATTCATGTATTTCAAAGTACATTTCAAAGACGTGTAGTAAATTCTCATTCAGGCACTGCCTGTGACTTTTCTGGCAGCTGAGACACCACACGGTTTGCAGTTGAGAAGCAGAACACTTGTTCAAGAACTTTTCCCTGAAACGTGAATGTGGATCTTCCTAGTCCCTTGTGCCGCAGCCTGGCAGAGCCACTGGAAGGCAAGAACGCTAGGGATCTTCTCCATTGTTAGCCTTTGGCCCAAGATGCTTTTCTTACTATTTGATTCTTCTTCCTTGCCCTGTTTTCCCTTTGGTTTAGCAGCTCCGCATCAGCTGCTAGAATCGAAGTGCCAGAACCCACCCTGTCTTTGTGAAGCGCTGCACTAAAGCTCTGTAGGCTCACGTGACACTAATCCCCAGTGCCTGTTTCTGTCCCGACACCCACCCCAATGCTTCCCAGAGCGTGCTCCTTGGACTTTCAAACACTTTGGTACATGAAGGTAAGTGCCCTGCCCCTACACGAGTGAGACAGCAATAAAACAGTGAGCCAATCATATATATTAAGAGAAAGATGAAAAAAATTTGAGATAGCACTATTAACCAGAGGATTTGATAAAACACAATAAAAAAAATACAATAAACAATAAAACACAATAAAAAAGAACCTCACCAGACACTAATTCTTTACTTATCTTTCAGTAAATAAAATTCACACATGTAACAAAAACTAGATAACACGATACAGCTGAACTACAAGTGATTTACTCTTTATATTCCGTCATACTGACATTTTTGCTTGTGGTTTTATAACCAAATGTTTCCTTAGGTCCCTGAAGTTGTTTTGGAAAAGGACTGTATTTTTACTCTTCATTTAAATGTCTTACACACCTACTTATTTACCCAGTAAATAACAGGAAGGGTTCAGATAATTTGGGAAATCTGATAACATACTGTTTATGAACCCTACCTGAGGTTGAGGAGAGACCAAAAGAAAGAGGACAAGTTTCCTTGGAGGACAAAAGCACTTTTTGATCTGTAACCCTGCTGGAGGTGAGAGACGCTGGCTGAGAAGGTCAGAGGCACCTCCCTCCACGTGGGAAGGAGAGGGCCTTAGCTACGGAGGCGTTTGAGGAGAGGGAGCTCGCTACCCTGGCAGGACGCGTATCCAAAGCCTGAGGAGTAACAGTGAGCACTGAGGAGGGACACGGAAAATGTCAGGCGGGAGCCGACTGTCCCCTCTGAGCACCTCCAGTCTCCTCGGCAAAGCGTGCTGAGTTCATTGTTCGTGTTTGTGACGGTACAGCTGGAACTGGGCCACCAGATGGAGGACGGGCAAAAGATAATTAACCTTCTTAAGTGCCCTGACAGGCTAATACCAGTCCTGGAAACGGAGGGAAGGGGAGCTGAAAGACCCTGCTTTGAAGTAATGGTGTCAGATAGAAAACCAGCGCCAGGAGGCACGGCGAAGATGGTGGCTGGAGCCTGGCCAGTGACTCTGCAGAGGTTCAGAAGCGTGCAGTCAGCATGTCTGCAGATCCAGTTACAAGCTCGTAAATGCTGAACTTCAGGAATGTTACCAGAGCTGTGAAACAGTCCTTACCAGTAGTGCTGCTTGGATATGTACACACCAAACTACTGTCCAGACACGGGATATTAACAACACTTTGAAAGAGCTGCTTGGTGTCTCCCAAAAGAACTGATTAACTTGAGCACCTCCACCCTCCTGCAGTTACGAATCATTCATGAAGTTCAAATCCCAAAAAGAATAGGTCTGAACATTCCCAAATAGCGGGGAAGTTCTAAAAAGTTTGAACTGTAATCTAAATTAATCGATTTTACACTGTGAATCGCACAATTACTTTTACAGTCATCGGGCATCTGTCCAATTTGCTTAACAAAGCTGATAAATTTTCTAGCACAGAAAGAAAACCAAGGACAAAAAAGAGCATTTTGGACACGAACCTAACAGCAAGGAGGCTCTGCACTTCTCAGTATGACTGCAAAGCTCTCACACCCGCACGGCACGGTCTGCATTTCCCTGGGCCAGCCTCCCCGCCGGGAGCTCTGAGCCACGTCCCGGCGGTGCGGGATACCCGCTGTCACAGCTCCCAGCTACACACCCAGCCCCACACAACTGCACGAACAGTTACACAGGTCATGCTTGTGCACAGCACTGCTTGTATCAAGACGTTTGATACTGAAATCTCACATATTCCTTCTAAAATAATCAGTGATTATAATTTTGTCCCAGGCTGTGCACTGTCTACTCAGACACCACCCAGAACCCATGGCTGCGCCATCTGCAAATACATTCGAACAGGGAAGTTTTGAGCACCTGCCAGAAAACAGAATATCAGCAGAAAAATACATTTACTCAAAGAGAACGAAAATTTGCATGGTAGCAAAACCAAACCTAGCACCACCATCACACCAGTGACGCGGTATTGTAAGTGTGTGTTGATTGTTTGCCAGCTCTGACACCAAGTAAGAAGCCTGCTCTTTGTGCGTGAGCAGGATGGTGTCTCTTCTGAAAACAAAAGGATCTTCTAAAACATCGAGTCAAATTGCTCACAAATGCATCTGTCCATTTTTAGTTTTTAAGTGAGAAAGATAATTAGAAAAAAATGGCTTAGATATTTGGGTTTAGATAATTAGAAAAAAAATGTTAACAGGCTTTGTCCTGGAAGTTCCTGAGATAAAGCTATATTCCGTTTTGAGCTTCATTTCTTTTATTGCCATCCATAATAGTTTCACCAAGCTTTAATCACTCGTATGTATCTGCAACAGCACTGACTGGAGAATGTCTCCTATATAGGCTTTATTTATTTTTTCCAGAGGAGGGAGACGGAGGCCTAAAGACATGATTTTGTCTTCATGTCTGTGTGCAACATATCTCAAGGACAGAGCACTGGACTGTAAACAAAAGGGACAGCTGTAAGGTCATGAACATTCCTGGAAGCCTATTATACACAAATACAATGTGGAAAGAATATGGAAATCAGACAGAGCTTTAGCAATATTCATTTTATACCATTTTACATGTTTCTAAGAACCCAAGCTATTTCAGATTCTATTAGATCTTTTGTGTTGTATCATTTAATGTATTACAAAGCAGCTTTAGCTAACAGGGAAGGGGTGGGGGAGAAGTACAAATCTCATGGCACTGAATAATGCGACCTTCTTGAGTCAAAATGTTTTTGTCTTTATTGGAATAAAAAAATAACCCTCTCTAAAAATGGGAGTTTCAGGGCTAACTATAAAGCACCACATGGAGACAACTGAGAAGGTATGAATGGGAAAGAGAGCAGAAACATTATCTATTTGTTTTCTAGGGTATTTAGTCATCCAATCTTCCATTCTGCTTCTAGGCTGTCTTTACACTGATCCACTCACTTTCTAAATAAACAAATACAGATCAGTCTGCATAGCCCTGATATTAACAATGTGTCATGACTTCAGGAAAGGTCAGAAATCCTTTCCAATATTCTGCCTTTTTTCTTTTTTCCTACAGGATAATGTTTTCAAGACATGTTTTTCCCTGCACATTGTGCTTACACAGACTTTCTGGTGGTGCTCCAGTAGAAAAACGTCTGCATGTGCAGTTCTAAAAAGCCTTTCAGAGATGTAAATCATTAAAGACACAGGGATTCAAAACCCTATAGATGCAATGAAAAGCAAAGTGCCCGTTGGCGGCTGTTCATGACTGAGTTGTGTTGCTTTCTCCTTATCTTCATTAAAGTTTGCACAGGAAAATCATTCTCTGTGGTCCCTCTTCTGTATCAAATGCTCAGCAACAGCCTGTCCACAGCTCTGCCTCCTCATGCAACAGGCTAATTGTGTGGCTGGAATAAAATTAAACGCATACTTCAGAATTCATCAGTTTTTGCTTTATCACATGAGGTTTTTAGCATTGCAATTGCATGAACAAAATATATCATCCTTACACGTAATTTTTCTGCATACTATGTGCCAAGAATGACACAATGTCAAGTTCAAAAAAAAAATCCCTCACCTGCTCCTAATAACTCCCCCTTCCTAACTAATCCTTTTTAGCCTGAGAGAAGAGATAGGCCTCCCAGTAAACCCCAAAGGTCAACAATCTTGAATTCCACTGGAGCAGCAAGGGCAGCGAATTCCACAATTAAGAACTAATAAAGGAATGTCAGAGTCCCAGATGATTTCAGTGGTTGCAGTGGAGGTTCAACTCAAAGCATGAAAGCTGCGCCGGTTAAAAATCAACACCTTGAATTACCCCTACAAACTAGCCAGAGTCCAATGCCTCTTGAGCAGCTTTGTTGCTACAGCATCAAGTCTGCGTGACAAGCGTATGCCAAGAACCTCAGAAGACAGCACCTCTTCTGTTCTGGTTCCTCCCCAACTGAACAACTGGCATAAGGAATACAATATTGTTTCTGTAAGAGCTGAACAGTGAGAAGTGACCTGAGGTAGACTTTGACAGACGGAAAATCAGGCAGAAAATGAATTTCTCACTGAAACGCACCACTTTTTTCCTTTGTTATCATTATAATAAAATCGTTTCTATTCTAAGAAGGTCTTGAGAAGGAATCCTGACAGATTCACAGGCAGAGGTTAAGTATTTTGTTGACACTTGCCTTCAACATCTGCTCAATCCAATGGACCTATTCTCCACCAGCTCTGCAATGTTCCCAGTAAAAAATGATCGGTAGGCAAACGGGAGGGCAAATGGGAAGAAGCATCCCACATGGTCCACGTGCCAACAGCTCTCACCCCTGCCAGGCAGGTCTGTGTGCCATGAGGAGAAAGAAACCCAAAGTGCTTGTTCGTACCAAAGTGAAGCTCCAGGGCGCAACCTAAAATCAGTCTGCGGGGGCTGCAGAGAACCCGAGCGGCCGGAGGAAGGTGAGGCACACTGGTGCGGGGCGGAAGGAGCAGAAGGTGAGGATCTGGCCATGAAGCTGAGCAATGAAGAAGGGATCCACCTCGTTCAGCTCGTTCCTGCAGGTGCAGGCAAACAGATATGAAACACGACTGATCTTGGCACCTCCACAGGGGTAATGTTTTAGCTGGGTTTGGTTATTTTAGAGTTTTCTGCACTGTACTGAGATGCAAAGATGCTTTGTCTGTCAGAGACACGCAGTTTATTTTTGCTATTTTTTTTTAATTGTGCAAATGTATTTAATGAAGCCAAAATAAATAAGCATTCCCCTCCTTCCCTTTTGGAACTCTGCTAATACACCAAAGCACTGAGGCAATCCAAGTGGATCTACTTGCAAAGCAGTTCCTGCTTTATTTGCTTTCCATGTTAAGAGCCCAGTGCCACAGAGGACTTGGCAAGCCCGTATTGTTCAGTATTCACCATGAAGAGCTGGCTTTTTATTCCTTCCAGCACACAATGTTGGTACAGAGCACGAGTCTCTCTCCTCTCAAACTCAGCACTAAAACAATGCCTCAGGATGACACTAACAGGCGCTGCTGTGGCATATGAGATCTTTCAATATTTATTCTGATCATATTCCTGGCAGTGATAATATAGTTAATAAATTCACCTGAAGTCTCCACTAGAATTTTTTATTTCCCTTTTTAAGCTGTTTTGAAGTGCTCCTGTGCACTTCACAATAGTTGTTGTCTTTCATCACAAACACAATTTTATTTTAAGAGTGGAAGAGTGTGATCCCTGTAGGTCCCAAGAATGCTGTACACTACATATTAATTGAAGTTTGGAAACATCCTTAAGATCATCAGATGAAAGCAATTTATAAGTTTTAAATGCATGCATAAATACATTTTTTTAATCTCTAGAAAGAACTGGGATATGTTGGCAAGCAATCGATCTTGGAATTCACACTGTTTTCTTGTTGGGTCAATAGAAAAGGATTTTCTCTGCTGATATTTGAAACACGCTGCTGCTAAATCCTATGCAAAATCTGGAATGCATTATGCCTACTTGTGCTTACATTTTTATATCACAACGATAGCTAATTACATAGCATTGTTTATTTATTTCCAGCCGTATGACTTTGATGCTCCTGATGCCTGTGAGACCCCAAAATGGAGCTTGTTGTTCTCACCCACACAACAGGTACAGCACAAGCTCCTGGCTGTTAACACAGGCACCCGAGCACCAGGGAGCTGACTGACGCCATCTCAGCTCTCCCCGCGTACGGAACAGGGCAGGCCTTGCTTTGCATACACCCCGGGTTATAATAAACATTAAAAAGCATAGGCTGAAATTCTCTCATGTTATAAGTGTTGCATCTCCACTTGCTTCAGCAGAGCAATGCTAATTTACACCAACAGAAGAACTGGACGCATTTTAAAATTCCTACTGAAAATTCACTTAAGTTTTCAACATTGGGCTCGAGTGCTGCGTCACTGTGTGGGCTGCATGTGGAACAAAAGGGTTTTCTGTAATACATGCTGAAAATGGAAGCTATCATTAGCGATGATGTTCTGACTGTGAGGCATTTTTCAGTGACAACTTTTACCGAGGGATCAGCACTGGTGTCCTGATCGCAGGGCTTTTTTAAGCACTAGCACCGTACAGAAATCCAGTGACTGTTACTCAGCGTTCTACTCACACCTCGGAGAAACACACAGCACAGAGGGATGTCACCTCATGCTTTCCTCTTGCAGTATTTATACTGAAAAAGGGCTTAGGTTAAGCCCATGTATACGTGTGTATATGTATTTGTATTACTTTTACAGATGTAAACATATGTACATACGTATCCAGCTCACTTCACCCAAGACGAAACCAAAATCATCCCTGGAACCAAAAAAATCCAAGAGTTAAATATTTCAGAATAAAATTTCACTGGGTTTTAGGAACTGAGGGATACTACAGGTAATTTAAATTGCAGTTTGGCAAAAAGTAATTATCCTTGAGGAGATGCTTCCTATAAAAGCAGTTTCTTAAAACTCATTTGTCCTATAATAGTCTCTAAAATATATGTACCTACAAGTATAAAAAAAAGACTGTTTTAGTGAAGAACTTCATATACTCTGTTCTGCTTCTTCATTTATATTGCCAATGGATAAAAGAGTGTGTTGTTTTGAACTAAACTCGGAACAAAAATAATATAAACATGAAAGGACTACTGTCAATTTAAAGAACAGACTACTGGCTGAAAAACTTCTAGCAGCTTTTATTAATCTTATATTGTACCCACTTCTTCCATTTGTTTTGTCTTTGTGAATCTGGGTACTCTCCATTTCCTATTTGTACAGGTCTTCCACATTGCCAAGTGAAAGAGAAAATGTTATTAAAAATGCGTGTGAAACCACAGAAAGACCAGTGGATTTAATAGCAGCTGCAAAACATCTTATTTTAAACTCTTATTAAAGTAAACTTCAAGTAACTTAGGTCCGCTCAGGTGAGCACAGATTTCTTGGCAAGGTATTTGATAAAGCACAAATTCTCGAGGAACCCATTGCAACACACGTGCCGCTTTAAAAGAAGTTCTGTGGTAAAGGCAATGTTTGCCTGTTGTGGCAGTTCCTTCCTCTGTTCCTATTTAGATGTTTGCTACGGGAGCGCAGCAAAATGACAGCTAATGAATAAGAATCCGCATTACTTCCAGCAGTGCCTATGCAATCGGTCCTCCTACAGCTGGAACGGGGTTTTCCCAGCCAGGATCTGAGTTCCACGTAGAAGTACCAGCACAGATACGCGCTGGTCACCGGCTGATCTGGGCCAGTTTACATCTCCTCTTTGTTTTAACCAGGTACACCAAGCTGCTCTTATCCTAACACATACGATTTGTAGCTCCAGGCCAGCGTACTGGTTAATTTGGAATCTAAATACAGGTTTCTTCAGCAGATCTTCTGTATCTATCAGCAGGAATAAAACGCGCACATGCTTCACATGTGACTTTCCACTCACATTTTCAATTTAATAAAAATAGAATCCCTAAGTGTTTGAATGTACAGTTCCCACTTTGTTTCTAAATCTAGGACATTACTTTAACTTATTGTTGGAAGCATCTCTCACTGGAAGACTAGAAGGAAAAAGGACAATGTCTAACTGCAAAGTCGTGATTGTGGAGGAGTTTCTTCTACTTGGTGTTCTGCAGAAAGCTGCTTTGTGGCACTGCAGAATGCCATGATTTGTTGCATGCTACTGCAAGGTGAAAGAAAACCTCATCATCTGATCACCACTGTATCTTTACAAGCCCTGAAGATAAAGTATGGAAAATCTATAACTGCAATGTTATGTCTGTTGCTGCCGCACTCTTTATTAATCAATCAATGCCTCTCCACAAAGCTCTTTCAGCCTCCTCCTATAGCGGTGAGACCTGTAATCAGCTCTACAAAAACAGTTCAGAGACGCATCCTTTGTGCTTCCATGTAATTTACATATACTAAAAAAACACTCAGCGTGCTATTCATAACATGTTATGTAGTACAGAACACACCGTATTAGCATGCTATAATCACAGCCATTATTTAAATAGGCTAAAACGTTTTTTACGTTCTAGAGTAAATTTCACTATTAAGACCGAATGGATTAGATCATTCTTTCCCTATTTCCTTCATAAGTAAAGCACAATTGTTAAATAACTCACTGCCCTTCCTGTGCATGTATGGTGGGACTCGTGCTTTGTAACACGAATGGCTGTTCCAACAATTTGTAAGCATGGGTACCTGGCACACAGACACCTTCTGGCTGAATTTTAATAATGGAAAAGAACTTTCTGTGTTTTCTGAAATTGAACAACAGTCATCAGTGGAGCAAAAAGCATTTCCTGCTGCATCGATACAAGCTTCAGCTGCTGCCATTATCATGCCATTTCAGACACTGTGCTATCCCATGACACATATTGATTTACTCGCCTTTCCCTCACCACAGTTCTCAAGAGGCCTGGCTCACCTGCATTTAGCCCAGTCATTTTCACCCCCTACTGTTTTAATACAAATTCAGATTTAGGAGAGCTAGCTTTGCAGCTACTGACCGTACATGTGATTTTCCTCTGCCCTTTTGTAGGTTCATAATCTGGAGGGAAGGGGCAAGGAGCCTTCGTTTCCCCAGCCTGTCCCTCCCGTGCATGACGCAGGCCCTGTACAGGAGGGTCAGCAGATCCCAGGTCACCAGAACTCTGGGTCAGCTGCACAAAGGCTCTCAGAGAAAGTCATCTGTTAGGTACTCAAGCGAGGATTTATTTAGAAAGCCTTCGATGGGAGGCCAGTGAGGTGGATACAAAGGATAAGAGCACGGGCGAGGAGGTCAAGTCCCAGGTGCTCTACTTGCTTGCAGGGCTGGGGCAAGGCTTACAGTGAGCTGGGTTGCACAGTGCTCGAGCAAAGACATCAGCAGAAGGCAGTTTGGTTGCAGGTATGCTGTCTGGTCCTTACAGAATCATTGTGAACTAAGGAAATTTTACTGTTAATAACACATCTTACGCTTCAGCTTTTCTGGAGATGTCAGCATGATAAGAGGTCATTTCTGTCCCATAAACAACTCAATCCAACTTCTGCCTGTTACAGAATGTGACGGTATCTCAATTACTAAAAGAAGTTAACACATTACACGAAATGTATATTTTGCACAAAACAAACTGTAATATCAAAATATGCTATGGTCACTACACGCATTATGATCTCTGCGGACAGCTGTTGGATAGGCATTTTGATAACAAAGTACTGATTTTCCCTGAATTCTTAGGAACCATGAGTGGCTACAAATGAAATGAAATACTTCCATTTTCATTATTCCATCTTGACGGTAATGCTGCTAACTAGGTTAGTTCAAATCCACGTATTCTATGAACCGATAGTAAGAAGCATGAGTCACATAGCTAGGATCTATTCCTCCAGACGCGTAACTTGCCTGCATCACTTATTAGCAGAAACAATGCCAAAAAAAGTTTTTTCACCCTGTACTTCCTGTTTCCAAATGCCACCTATCATTATTTTGATCTTTTTGATCTTCAGTGATGCAGACTATTTGAAGACTATTTGTTGACAGAACACTCCACCTGAGGAGAAGTGTCAGAAATTAAAAAGTGGGCAAACAGGGAGAACATCCTCGCTAAATCATTGCTGAACTCCCCTTCATTCCTGTAAGGTCTTAATCTCAGTCCCGATCTGAACAGACCAGAATTTTGTCGAAGTCTGAATCCAACTCTTTATTTTGCAGTTCAGGTCTGTATTTACTGATGCAAATCCAGTATTTGAGTTTTGATTCAATTTCATCTATATCTGTCTTATCTTGACAATACATCTTGGGCTGTATAAAGGGAAGTGTGGCAATAAGATTATCCCTGAGGGTGAGCTATATTGGATGTAGCATGCTCCATATATTTGCATTCAGTAGCATGGCATGAAACACACAACTGTATTAGCAAATCTCATTGGACAAGTCTGGAAACCACAACAGATGCTGGCAATCACAGAGCCAGTGTTGAAGCACAGCCTCACATATTATCCTCACCCTCTGTACTGTTGTGTTGAATTCTGACAGGGGACTGACCTTTAACAAGCTTCTTTGGATAGACACAGTCAAAAGATATTTTCTGTTTGTCTGCTATCAAATAAATGGTTCTTAATGTTTGTACAATATTTCAACAGAGATATCCTTAACTATGTAGTTCCAGTTTTGTTGGAACCCTTGTTAATTTACAGCTAGTAAGTTGGTAGCAGATTAAAATACTCACTTTTGAAAAAGGGAATGAACTGTTCGGGCAGATGGAGGTTTGGCGTATGTCGATGCCCCTTCTGTCTCCTGCCCAGCAGAACCAGACCTTCCTCTACTTAGGAGGAAGGTTCTCAAACGCTCCGAGCTCAGCTCTCTATACGTACAAAACATCTCCCTCCCAAAGGAAGTAGCAGAACTAGAGATCTCTCCTGATGCTGTATAAAGGAAAGCTAAATGCTTTCACTAGCTCAGCACAGCAATGATGCCAGAAGACAAACATTCATCAGAAATATGAATAGTGGGTGATTTAAAAATTAAATAAAGATCACCTCTCTCAGTTATGTGACTAACAAAACAGATAGAGCCTTTACTGCAGAAAAGAGAAGGTGCTGCAGGCCTCTGAAGACTGTGCTAGGTGTGATCACTCAGTCCCCAGGAAGTTAGCTGGGAACTTTAGATTAAAAATCTTCTATAATCTTCTGCACAGTATCAGTATTGTGCAGCCAAGACAGGAATCAGGTTGATTTGACAACATACCTGAATACAGCACCACAAACGTGCCTCTTCACTGCTTATATTTACTTATTAATTTGAAATTGTGGTACGCGTCTGCAGGGTTTATATGACATCTACAGCTGGAGAGTGCTGACTCGCTTGTTAGCTCCTGCTAACAGCGAACTTGGCTCATGCTCTCTTCTTGGCTTGCTGTTTTTAAGAGTAGCTAACATCCTCCCTTTCTTCTTTTCCCAGCCTCCGCGAACTCCCCCTTCTTCTTCACTCCCTCCCCAGCCCTCACCTCTTCTCCTTCTCTCTCTCTTAGGAGCAAATGCTAACAGAATTTATATTCAGCAGCTTGTCACATGACAGACATCTATTTTTCACTTGTCAGACTGGCCAAAATTGAAGCAAAAGCATGTTCGTATGACAATCAACTCATGCATATCCTCTGGGTCAAATCTTCATCAAAAGATGGGTGCAACAAACATGCTTGAAAGTTATTTATTTAAAAATAAAAATTCAGCCTCAGAAGCAGACCCATTAAGGATATTTCTTTAAAAACTAGAATAAGCCACAGGATAGGTACAACTACAAGCACATTGGAGAAATCAATAGCCATATAACAATGTCTCCCATTTTAACAAATCTATCTGTAAAAAGAAAACTGAAAGTGGCTAATCCTTTATCCTCCACTAAAGAGCTAAAAATTTACACATGCTGCCAGTATGAATAGGACCTACCATGTTTAATATATTCTGGGTTATATTTTTTCCTAGATAAATCAATAACAGGCAGCCATTCCCCAAGGTGAAAATATACATTAAGAGGGAAAGACACCAGGCCAAACAACCTTTCACTCCTCTATTTAAGTAGTAATAGTAGTAGTGCTTTTCCCTTGCTTGCAATGCATGTAGGTGTATTTTATCTCCAATGAAACGTCAGCATGCGATGTAATAGTATTAAAGAAGCCAAATGACACTCCTCCCTGTTTGATACACAATACTTACTTTCCCATTATTGATTCTTCCACATAAGTGGTCTGTATAGAACATAACATGCTGCTTAGATTATGCTCCACAATGCTTGAGACAGAGTGAATCCAGTAGGCAAAAGGTTCCCAGCTGCATAAACAATCACACCCTGCTTACTGCCTGATATGATACAAGAACGAAACAGCTGTATTAGCCTTGGCAGAAAATTATTTCAGACACAGCAGCGCTTGATTTATGTAGGGGATCCATGAACATTAAGCTAGACATGAATTTCTAGGAGCCGAGATGGTCAGACTTGCTTTATCTGCTGCTGCTGTGAGAAACCGGGTAATGGATGGCAGAACAGCAGCAGCGTGGGGCTGGATGCTTTGCCCCCGTATGGCACGGTATAGTAACTTTGGTTAAGGGAAGATGGAGTGAAGTTAAGGCCTTTTCTCGGTGATGAAGAGATCACAAGGGACTTCCCTATTTTAAGATACACAAATCACAAACAAACATTGACTTCGGCTGTAGTCAGACTGAACCTGCCTGGGGTGGGTGAGTTCTGACAGCCCGTAGCCCTGCAGGGACCCTGCCCTCTCCACGTTCTGCTGTACCCTGTCCTTGCAAGTCCCCTGCAGCCGTTCTGCTTTCTGTCCCCACACCTGTACGATCATCTCCGAACAACACGGTGCTCTTGTTTCAGAGATGGCCAATAAAACCACGAAGCCAAACTTTCTAGTGTGTTTAGCCATCTCTTCAAGTTTTATGGATGGTGGTTTTCAGTTGCCCGTTCTCTTTGATATTACCAATGTCTCCAGGAGAACACAAGGAAACAAGGGATTAAACTTAGAGAACTTTCCTTACATAAAAAAGTGTTTAAGACTGCTCTTCTAATGAAGAAAAGTGATGGTATTTACTCTCTTAAAAGACTACAGACTAAAGCTGAAATGACATACCACAGTTTATAGGCTGTAATTTTTGTGACCTCTGTAAAGCCCATAAAAGCAACAGAGCCAGGGATCTTGGAGAAGCTGAAATGTATTAAAAAGAGAAGTGTTTCAAAGCTCACAGAATCTAGTAATACAGGGCCTCCACCTCCAATGCACGCCGCTTGCATACACTAACCTGTTATATGCCTGAAAACAAAACTGAGTTATAATAGTTAATATATGATTAAAAAAAAAGGCAAATTTCAAAAGGGATTTTAACCCCTGTATTTGGAAGACTGGAATAAAACAGAGAGAAATTCCAGAAACGAATTAACCATTAAAAGCCACCACCAAGTGGGTAAAGCATTTGGAAGCCTTAGCTGCTCGCAGAGAGCACGCTGAACTCAGTGGATCAGTAAGCCTGTGCCACAAGACAACTTCTTTGTTCCCTTACACAAAGCACATTTAAGCACACCATGCAAGCTTCAGGATTTGGCTCCAGTATTTGAAAAGTGGGAAACTGTGTGTAACACCCGGAATGCCTTCCCGAGAGCGAGGGGTCCTGAGTTCTGCTCCCGCATCAGCCTTCTGGTTGCCATCTGACCTTGGGCAGGGCACCCGATCTCAGTCTTTCAGTTTACCAGTCTGCAACATGGGTATAATAAAAATTGTCTGCAGTAATAAGACATTTTAAGACTGAACATTTTTGCAACATGGTTTGAGAGTCTCAGTTAAAAAATATTACATAAGTGCAATGGATTTAATGCTTAGGAAGATGAAGCATGAAGAATCCTTTTCAGTTATTTTAGACTATTGATAAGAACAGTTTTTAAAACCCACTTTGTCAAATTTGAACATACATCTAGAAAAAAAAAGCTTTGGGGCTAGAGTTTCTAATTCCTTTTTGATTATCTGTTTTTATCAAGTTTGCTTCATTTGCAAGAATGGGAGAGCAATGAAATTGTAAGCCAACAGCAGTCAGTATATTGTAGATGTGTACAAAACCCACTGGTTTACAAGCTGCAAAAGCTTCCATTCAAAGAGGAAGGCAACCTGCCACACACTGCAAAAGCAATCCATTTTGATAAAATGCATGCCTTTGTGAATCATAAGCAGACTTTCTACAAAACTGTCTCTCTTTTTCTCCTGATTCCCTGCAGACGTGTGCAATTTTCACTGCCTGTCAGTTTATCAAAAAGACCAGAGCATCAAATTTCAGCTCTGGATTGTCAGGTCTGATCCCTATTTCCTTTCAAATTCCAAAATACTGACACATTGATTGGAGTTCATAGTGTCAGACAACAGCACTTAAGAGACATTTTTGTTAAAATATAGCTTCTGACCTATCTTTTATGTTTTTTTTTTCCCCTTTGCAGCCTCAAGAGTATTGATCTGGGACTCATTTATATATGATTTTCACAAAGTAGCAGGCAATTCGCTCAAACAAAACAGTTCTTTTGTATAACCTTTTAAAAGGGGGCCCATCAAAGGGGATTGATCTAGCTTATTTAGTTTGCGGAGACATCCCCCTCACACTTCCATGAATTGCCTGTATGTTTAAGTTCCCAAATGCTAGCAAGAAAGCTCTAAAACGAGCTCACAGCTAGAGTGCACAGTGCATTGCAAAGTTTTGGCATATTAGCGTCATGTAAAAGTTGGGACTCCACAACAACAAATGTTTATGGACATACACATACTCTGGTAACACTGGGTATTATCTGTAAAGTTTCTTTACTAAATACATTATCACAGCAGATCTACACTTTCAGCTGTTACCTCAGAACAATGTTTTGAATCAGACGCAGACTCCTTTAAATTATAAATCTTTGAGCCACCCAAACAGTCCTCCTGCCTCCTCAACAACTGTCCTTTTTCACCCGATCGTGAGATTGTGCTGGGGATTGCATATGCATGTATTTTAGAGGTAGCAGCAGTGTTTGGGGGTACTGCAGTAGTTGCACTAATTGCATAACAATGGATTTTGAATCACTCTAATTTGTAAGCGTGTACATTGTAATTTAATGTAAATGCTTAATTTGATTCTCCCTCAAGTGTGGAAGTCAGAGAATGTTATAATGTTTCTGAAATTGCACTCTAAATAAGCTCACTCCTCCTTTTGGAAAGTGTAATTTTTTTATTTTATTTTAACATTCTCCTCTCTCTCCCCCAGCACATTTAGCAACATGTGTAGACATTTTGCTGCGATGTAGAGTGGAAGATTTGCTGCTACCTTGCCTTTCGGGAAACACATTTTCTTAAAATCCTGCATATTTAAAGCAAGCATCCCTCAAGGGTAACTTTTGTGTACAAAATATACACGTGTGTTTTTTTTAAAGTGTGTGTGTACATGTATATATGCACATAAAAAATTTTGATAGAATAAGCACCTATTTCTTGGTCACTAAGGGAGCAGAAAAGGAAATATCTGTTCCACCCTAAAATATCCGCTCGCAGCTAGGCTCTTCATTCAAAGGCAAAAATTCTCAAGGCTACTTTCAAACTGTAGTTGCACAGAGGAAGAGATCAAGAAAGAGATGGACAGGGTAAATGCTACCTGTACTAAGTGGATGAAATCCTTCAGAAGTTTCTTAATCAAATTTGAAAGGGCACAGGAGTAAGGGTAAATGGGAAATTTTACAGTGGTTGAACTGTGATCAGAGGTCAACGAATAAGCAATCCTAAGAAGTGCAAAAGAAGAAATAATAGCTAATAAAAAATCTATTAGCTAAATTCCTGATATTAAAGCAAAAACAGATCTATCAACCTATGTACAAGCTAGCCGCCCTCTTCAAAAAAGCTGTATGAAAGTTACACGAATTTTGTCATGTTCACTCTTAAACCTTCTCGTGTCTGAGCAGTGAGAAGTCCTCATGCTTTCTGACCCCTACGCGTTTTGTACTATCCTTGCAGTTTATTCTCTATTTGTATTAACTTCAGATAGCTTCAAAACATAAGTTATTTTTAAAAGGATACTAGGAAGACAGTCTAGGGAAAAAAAAAAAAAAGAATCAAACAACAATATCTCTGTTCTAACTGGTAAAATCTTAAATCTCCAAAGCAGAAACACCTTTGTCAACCATCTGAACTAAGAAGAATATTCTACGTGCAACTCAAACACATCATGCAGCTAAGGGAGTAGATAAACAATAAACCAAGGAGCAGATTAAGAAATCATTGTGCTGGCAACATCTAGAGTACCTGGGAGCTGGGACTATGCACACGGGGCACTGCAGTTTGAAGCACAAATTGACCTGCATTTACAGGGCTGAAGCTGCCATTTGCTCGTCTCACTGAAGGGATGTCTGGTTTTGGCTTCCATGGGACACTTCCACATCCAGAACAGCCACATGCATTACAATGAAACCACGAAAAGTTAATATCTAACTGCAAGCAGATATGAAACCTTTCTTCTTAATACATTGTATTTGTATATTGTATATGTATATACAGCATGATATGCACACACAGCTAGAGCCACATATACCAGCTGAAAGGAAAGAGCTGTTTTTCATTTTAAGGCATGAGGGAAGTTGGGTAAGCTATCACAGATAGAACAAATCCCTTTCGCTTTTTGCTACACTCTTTGTTTTAGAGGATGTAAAATATTGTCATTCTGTTTGAATATGGAATGGAAAAACAGATGACAATACAGGATGTGTGCTCTCTGTCACAATGTTCTCGCTTTATTTCAGAACACTATTTTTTATGTAAGTAAATCAGCTGGTAAACACTGTCCCAAAAAGGTAAGAATATATTTGGCTAAATGAAAGATTGGTTATGAAGTTTGTAACACTATTATTTTTGATCCATTAGCAACCGAATCCCAAGTAAAGATCAGGGTAGAAGTCTTGCTTCTGAATCACATACAACTTAGTTAAACAATACCAAAAGAAAACCAAGGCACAGAGAAGTTGAGTGACTTGCTAAGGGTCACAAAGTAGCTCAACAGCAGAGGCAAGAGAAGAGCCCTGGCTGGCTTTCAGCTCACTCCCATTCCCCTTGTGCCTCTTACACTGCAACACACAGGACCCAATTTTCACCACGGGTTATTCTGTCACGTACAAATGTAATGTGCTAACAACTACTTAGAGGACTTTTGACTAGAATTAACTGGCATTGGTATTTCAGCTGTGAGAAGATTCCATCATTTATCTTTCACAGAACAAATTAGAGTTTGTAGTGACCCATACTATAGAAATTCCAAATAAAAATTCATTTCTGAAGATCTAAAACATCTCTAATAGCTTTAAAAGAAAAAAAAAAAAAAGCAAAAGCAAATGGAGCAGGAGGCTACCCTTTACAATTTCTTAATTCTCAGTATCATGTTTCTAGAATCAGAAGCTGCTTTTGAGACAGCAGGTATGAGGAGGCTTTGAAAACTCTCAGACTATGAGCGTCCCACAGTGCAGAATAATCTTGTACAGGGATGTGTATGGATGCACATACATGAGCTGGGTTGTGAGGTCTTTACCAAGGCATAAAACAGCTGGGTTTGAGCTGGTCAAGAAGCTAGATAGCTTTTAGGGAGAAAGAGGACCGTGTGACTCAAATATTGTGCAGAAACAAAAAAACATTAAGTAAAAGCAAATCCTGAATTCCCCTGGACTCACCCCAGTGAGACTGAGCTCTTCCTTGCTTCACCAGTTGCCATGAACTGCTCTGTATGTCCAGGCCTTCTCTGGCATCTGTAAAGCACTACACAGCAGACCGCTGGACTCAGCACCAGCTGGCAGACCCATTTTTTTCCCCTCTGTCCTTCCTCCAGTGCAGACAAGACGTATTTCAGATCTGTTTCCAATCGTATCATTGGTAAGGCTACCACAGTTTCAATCAGATCAGGATTTTGCCTGTGCAACTTTGTAAATAGAGGAGGATCAAACAAACCTGTAATGCAGGATTCTGTTTATTCGAAAAGCAAGGCTTGCTAGCAGAAGAGCAGGCAGGAATGCCATGTCAGCTGTCCATGTGAACCAGTCCCTGTTTGGCAGCACTGCCGTACAGAAAATGGCCAGTGAGCTGGGCACAATGCCATTCCAACAGATGGGCAGGGGTCTCAGGCAGCCAAGAGACCGTGCATGTGTGTCAAGTGAGGGTACTTAGGGAAGGATTCCCAGCTGGGAAATACCCACATGGCTATCCTTTCTAAGCTTGCACTTCGACAAAGAAACGTGCCATTGCTAATCCAGCTCAGGGCTGGATTAACCTGGAAGGAGAAAGAACAGCTTCCCTCACTGCTTTGGACGCAGGAGGGCAGGGTGTCTGGGACAGAGAAAGGGCCATTTCTCCTCTTCTTTTGTCTTTCGCTGCAACACCCACATGGACAATGACATTTGGACCAGAGAGCATAGGAAGTGCAGAGCTATTGTCCTCAGCTGAGAGAAAGCTTTACTTATCCTCTTTAGTATGCATGCACAGAAGTAATGCTGCTCTTACCGACCCCATACTGGAGCAAGTAACTACCTGAAAAATCAGTAGTTGTCTCTTCTGCCATAACTTTGGTTATACAACCTTGTGGGTAACTGCTAAGCAGAACTTACTACAGGCATTCCACATGCAACGTTCAGTTTTCTGGGTCCCTGCATGGAATTCATACGAGGTGTTCCAAGGCAGAGGTATGAAACAAAATTTAAATTCATGTGAAAACCTAAATTCCATTAGAAGTGAACATTTTGAGTCCAACTGTATCCTAACTCAAGCACCAAGTACATCACAGAACAGTCAACAGGACTACACAGGGGTAAGATAGGGCACAATGTCTACCTTGAGTAACTAAAGTACAGAAGTGATTAATTACGTTTAATTTGGTGTTAGCGCACGTGTTAGCCCAGTGAAAAGAATACCGTAAATAACCAGATATTTATCATTTCATATACAAAACAAAATCCATTATCAGGGCTAGTTACACTTAGATAATAGCATTTAGTTCTTCTAGATCATGCAGGACCATGGATTTTTACTAATTTTCATTACACTTCTCAGAGGGAAAAGGTATTATCGCCATACTACATATAAGATGCCACCACGAGCAGCTTGAAGGACTTGCTTACTTTGGATGAAAGAATTGGCAATGGTTTCAGAATTACAAGGAAGTTCCTGGTTCCTAATTTTGTGGCCAAACCACTAGAGCTTAGCTAAGTTTTTAGGGCCAGAAGGAATAATTCTATGATTGCTAGGATTGTACCTGATGTAATTCATGCTATAGAGAACAGTCATCTTCAAAGTTTAAAAAGTACAGGAGTTGATTCACAATGGCTTTTGTAGGGTTTAGAACAATGGGCTTTGGGGTAAAAGAAATTGGATGCTGCAGAGAAGGGATAGGAAGCAGAACAGAAAGAGTGACTGCACAGCATTTGCAGATCTTCACAGTCTTTTGGGTTCACGGAACACACCCAGCTTTGCAACTAAGGTTGCTGTGAATAGCTTGGAGCTCGAATGCAAGTATTTCAAATACCTTTACCTTTAATATCAATTATCTTCATGAGACTGTGCTGTATTTTGTATTATTTTGTTCCATATGAGGTTGTGAAAAAAGTGATATTCATGTTCTCACCAGTACATAAATCATCACTTCTGCATGAAGAGTTCCCCAAGATTTCTCTGAGTTTTGGCTGCATGCTCTTAAGAAGGGGGTATACACTTCAATAACAAATGATATTCCACTCTTTCATCTAATTACTAAAAATCATCTTAAACTTGACATTCTGACCTTTCACTTATATCTCCTTCAGGCAGAAAAAGCAGACAGAAATAAACTTGGTGTTCCTCAGTCAAAAAGGTGCTGTGTAGGAATCCTCAATCCTATTAAAAGTGGAACTCGACAACACAGGCTGTACGCCAGCCGCAATCTTTTTTGTGAACGATGCTGCTAGTCCAGTAGAGCTGAAGCTAGACTTCTGTACCTTTGCTCCTGTATTTCAATAGCCTCCACATCTATATCCTGATGATTAGTTATCATTTTCAATGATATGCCAAAGGAATATTTTATATTTTTAGCACACCTGACATTTTTTCATCAGTGCCAGTCATTGTGCAGAAGCAGTCTTCAGACAAAACAGTAAGCCAGAAGAAATGGAATGCCTTTAACGCAAGGACAATCCCACCCTCTTTAAACACGGATTGATGAGCTGGGGAATACAGAATGCTTTTGGATTTGCCTGTCTATAAGTGGTTCTGTATACAAAACGTAACATAAGGTTTGTGGAGCTCTCCAAAATGAGAAAAGCGTGTTGCTCTGTATCTCATTTCTATGTAAAATTAATGAAAATAAAGCAATGCACTTGCCATGCATAATGAATAACCATGCCAAACTGTATCAACTTTTTCAGGCTTTTCCTCTAGAGGGCTTTTAAACGAGGTCAACAGCAAACATATCTTTACATCTGATCTGCGAGTGAGCAGCACAGAGCAACGGAGCTTGTCCATGCAAAGTGCAGTAACAAGCTCTTCTTGATTTAGATGACAAAAAATAGAATACTAAATACCACCCTTGTATTTGTACCCGATACGGATTTCACGGACTCAGTTTTAGACAGACGACAGAACTGTGAGTAGAGATACGCAGTCGCCATTAACAATGCTGAAAAGATCAATGCTAGCTAAGCACCAGAATGACAACCCCATATGTCAGATTCAGTAGGACCAGCAGCATGTGCCTCCTGAGGAGAATATTATTCCATGGAGGAGTTTCAAAGAATCAGGTAAAATGCTCACATTCTACCTTAGAAGCTGACAATTAACATCCCATTGTAACAGAAAGCAGCAGCATGGCCGCAATAAGACAAAAAGCAGCTCGTGTTTCAGGGCACCACGAAGCGAAACCACCGTAACAGCTCCCGTTGTGTTCTGCTGCTCAGAAGCAGACTGGATCGGAATAGCTCAATTGAGTGTTACACACCTTTTTTCCCGATCCACGAAAAGACACTATTCCTTGGCTCCGATATAGAAATCACACTCTGGAAGTGCAACAATATACAGCAAATACATTGCAGGGCACAGAGCTTGTTTTTCGTATGCCTAAACCCAATGAGCTACATTTTGGTTACTTTTATAAATGTGCTTTTATAATAGAAGAGAAACAAATTCCTTCTGAGAAATTACTGGCAGCATCTTGGAGCTATCTGAGAGCGGGCAGCCGGGAGCCACCAGGCCCAGCAGCTTAAAGAAATTTTCAGTAAAACTTACAATATCCAATTTTGATCAAAACCATACTGTGCTGGGTACTGTCAAATACGTTCTAACTCCTTTGTCCTGGAGCTCCTGCAATCTAAATAGATGAAAAGGGTGACAAGAGAAATGAAATACTGCTTTCTCTCTTTCTTTCTCTTTTTTCAATGTAGGACATAGTCACTGACAAAGCGGTCTTCAACGTAGTCTTGTAGAAAATCTCAAGAATCAAAGCCATATCTCCAAAGTGAGATATGGATTATATATTATAAAATATTTTAATATTATATTATTTATAATATTATATTTAATATTTTAAAAACAAGGTAACAGCTTTTATAAATATATATATACATATATATTTTTAGCTTTTAAAATGTTCCCCTTTTCAAAATCTCCTTCAAAATCTCTGCTTCTAGAAGAACTTTCTAGCTCTGTAGTTGGGATGCTTTGAGATTTAACTGGCAACTAACCATGATTTTTCATCGATCGGTACGTTTTTGCCAAGTTAAAAATAAAAGTCTACACTTCTCAAATAAGTTTATTATTTCTTTTTGTCTTCTCAGAAGACACATTGTTGGGGTGTTTCTCTGCAGCAACCTTTCGCATGACTTCTAGGACAAATCAAACTAGGAAGCAGGATCATACAGCCAGGCCACCAGAACCTGGAACACATCTTGATTACAAACACAGATACAGCTGTTTGCCCCTGAACATAAGTACCCATAAATCATAAATCACTTCACTGTTACCTCTTACCAAAGATTAATCTCCAGTTAAAATGGCAATAAAACGAAAGAGGCAACATTCCTCCCCCTGTAGCACTGAATCCTGGCATGGCAGCCTCACAGATCTTGTCAAACTTCATTTCTCGCATTTACTCGCATAATTTAAGACTTGCTGAGGAAGAAATGTTTCCTAGGGTTGAAACTTGGGCACCTATTAAAATTATGAGAAAAACTAAGAAATCCAAACATAAAAGAAAGCTTCTTCCTTCATGCCAGCTCTTGGCACACTGGGCCTTTTCAGCCGGAGTCCTCACAGCCCCGATGGCGGGAACACAATATTTTCATGGTGCTATTCAGAGCGATCACTCAAAAACGGGTGTTCAACTTCCACTTCATCACTGAATGGAAAATTCTGGAATGTTGTGTGTTGATACAGAACTTGTTATATAAATTTGTGTAGTAAATTTTTAACGTATTCAGGCCTGTCATTAAAAACAAACCCAAACCACACAACAATTATTGCTTAGGAATGTGAAGTGCCAAGCCATACCTCCACCCCAGGTATTCTTCTCATCTGGATGTCAGCATTTCTCCCCATAACGAGTTAATATAGTTGATTCTGTCATTTACTTTATATATGCTTTTTAAGGCAAAAGTTACTAACTAGTGATACTTCGGTGATCCATCTGTACAAACAGTGACACTGAACAGGCTAAAAGGGATTTGGAAGGAAAAAGATATCCTAAAATTCCTGCAGAAGAAGCTGCAACTATGCAAATTGTTCACGAGCTCAGCAGTCTGGATGGAATTTAGGGAATTTGGGTTAAGCCCCCAAAGTGAGCAGAACCCACTGGGATGGTGGAATGGTTAGGCTAAGTGATCACTAATTTGGGCTCTCCAAGGTAATTTACATTATAGTAATTAAAGTTTAGATTCCCTTGCTGTTCTATTTACGAACTCTATTAACCTATGACCTTTCTCTGAAGTTTACACCCAACTGTTTTCAATTTTTTTCCTGAGCGAAAGGAAAGCAGTTGCTGAGGAAGTTATTTCTCATAATAATTAATTGTATTTGGAGCCTGAGAGGTAGATACATACTTTAAGACAATCTGGCTGTCGTGTTGTGCTGTGTAATTATACTAGAGATATGTCTTTGGGATCCTTCAGCTGAGCTGTTGCTAATACCCTTGGTTTTGTTTGTATTGATTTTGCTTTATGTGCAGCCCGCCAGATATTTTTCATTTGGTTGAATATAAAATGATGAGCAAAATTCTGCTGTAAACTATAGGGGTGCAAACAAAGAACATGCTTTGACCCTACACTCGTATTTGGCTTTTATTAACTCAATTTTAATGACATTTTAATAGGCAAGTGCAATAACCCTTATGCTGTGCATAGGCATATTATAAAGGCAAGCAGGAAAAGCAATGGGTGTCCGGAGCTCTCCGTTGCAGCTGAAGCAATGTGGTATCTGCCTACCTGAACACACATCCTCTCGCACCATAGGCAGCGAGTCACTACCAAGAAGTTCATTCTGATCCACAGCTGAACGACTCTGGAATAAATGCCATTGTTTCTTATACCTAGTTTGGAAAATCAGGTCTTAACAACTGTGTCACACACTGCTATAGCATGTTATGATTCAGAGAGTGCTGCTTTCAGGGGACAGATCTCTAATGCTGAGAGCAATCATTCATATCCAGGATGCTCATCATGTGCAATACGATGGCTCAGAAACACAAAGTAGCATAAGTAGCATACTGAATAGTGCAGGGAAAAATCTTCCCAAAGAAAGAAGTGAGTTAATCTGAGAATTTTCTGCTTTGGGGAGCTGAAAATGGGCAACACGGATGCTAATTTCTGGAGAAAGGAGCAGGTGCTAGCACATGAAGAGCACAGTCCTTTTCACAACTGGGGGAAACACTGCACAGAGAGAATTAATGAGTACGTTCGCCACCAGGGAATAAAGTACCATCATAAACTTCAGGAAACAACAAAGCTCCAGAATTGGTCTTAATTTGCAACTGAGTAGGCCACAGAAGTCTATTGCCCTTCTGTGGGACTGGCCCTGGAGAAGACAGATGCTTTGCATCAGGCACAGATATATAGTCATATCTGTGGATGAATACATGCCATCTATAAGAAGAGCAGAGGGAGCTGTGCACATTCATGGAGACATTGCCCTTCTGCTGTGGGATGTATGACAGAATGTCTTATACTTGGCTCCAGAATTATATCCATGTAGATATCTCATGTATTTTTTTCAGAAATAACTTATTATGAGATTTTTATATAAAATAAAGATTTAATAAAAATAGATTTCCTAGTACAACTAGCCAACTATCCTTCAAGTTTATATTTTCCCCTGAGAACCTGGATATGCTTTTCTTTTTTTACATCACTAAAAATAATCTACATGATCATTTGTATCATTGATACAAAGACATGACCATCTGCCACCCTCAAGATATCTACATGAGATTGGTGGTTTTCTAACTGATCTTGGACAGTGATATATTCCTATCACTTTTAATGTCACATGGAATAGACATCAGCAGCTGAGCCACCAGAATTTCTGAGACAAAAAGTAGTGTGCACCTATTCCTTTATAAGTTATATATGTTTGTCTCCTCCAAATTGCAAGTTCAGAGTTAGCGCATTACATACGTTAAGCAGATTGTTAATTTGTCATGCTGTTAGTCCTGTCTTACCAGCAATGTTTTAAGGGATGTGGTATATAATTCATAAGCAGAGATACATTTTCAACTAAAAACCTGAGTTAATCGAATTCTACCAAAATTACATGTCTCTCGTCAATCTGAAGGCAGTTTCTGATCCACAGTTGCTCACCAATATGTAGATAAATGAATTTATTGGAAAAAGAATTTATCGGACTGAAACCTAAAAGACTATTTAAGTTTTAAACTTGCATATTAGTTAAAGGAATATTCAAGCAAAACCCAGAATGTTATAAAACGTGACTTCTAGCTTTTCCGAGTTTTGTTAAAGCTAATAAACCAATTACATATTTTGCTAAAGTTTATATAAAATATATTTAAAGAGAGAAACAATTCTGACTTGCAAGAAATTACATTTTATAGTGTTGTGTAAACATTGAACTTCTGATTAGAAAATAGGTAGAAATTTGTAAAGGCATGAGGTAAAAGCATTAATCTGTAAATCACCAGACTAGCTTACCTACCTATTTGCCAAACAACTGCAATAGCAGTAATTATGACATTTCACCTGGCACACAGGAGAGCACTAGCTGGTTTTGTTGAACTCTGACCAGAGGAGTAGTCCACAGAAGTCCTCTTCCAGCTGCAGGAGATTGTAACTGCTACTGGTCTGCAGCGACAAATCTCAGGTCTCACCGTCCCACCTGTGGCAGTGTGGGCAGAACTCAGTTTGCTTATTGCCTCTCTTTGTTCCCCTCTCACCTAGCAGAAGTAACTCATAATATCTATGTTAACATACACATAGTATAAACGTACAGCATGTAGAGCACGTGCATTATCAACAAATAAAATAGCTGAGCTGCCAAGGTTATTCTTAAAAGCATTTCTATTAAAATGTGTCTCCTCTTCACGGGCTGTTATGTCGCTATTTTCATTTTTATCAATAACATGAAAACCCCCAAACACTCGGAGCTGCAGTCTGCAAGCAGCCATACTTTCAGCAAGAACGGTGCAAGCCGTGTCTCAGTGGCGGCGCTGGCTGAGGCTACGGAGACATCTACTCTGTGGATTCTGGTGTATTCTGTAATGATTCCAGCATTTGAATCCATTCTTAAAAACGCTTCAGAAATCGCATCGGTCCCCTTGGGCTACAGGAAACCTATCTTTTTGCTCTGCTTGATTTCAGACTGTGCATACTGTGTGGTATCATTATTAGATATCAAGAACAAGTGTGATTTTCTTCCTTGGTGTGAAAAGAACATACAATCACTTTGTTTCCAAACCTATAATACAGGCTAGAGCAGGAACCTATCTGTTAGGGTGGCTTCTAATCTATAATTTCCATTCATTCCCTGCTGGCATTGTTATTTCTTATCGCCTGTCTGACCCCGACCCCCCCCAGTAACATATGAGACAGTATTAAGCAAAACAACAACAAAAAAATGGACAGATGGATAGGGAGCCTTCCTCACTTTAACATTAACTAAAACCCAAACCACAGCCTTCCAGCCCCCAGCCTTTCAGGACCCACTCGCTAACACCCAGTACAACACAATTTTTCAGCACACTCAGAATAAGAAGTAATTTTAGTAACTATATTGTACCTCTGACCAATGTTTTACAGATGACCGTTCTGTAAAACACTACAGAGCACAGCAAATTCACTGTTTTCTGCTTCTTCATTTGTACTCTGTTAGATGCAAGAAAAGGAATTATATAAAACTACAGCCTAAATTTATCTCTAGATTTTGCACCACTTTTTAGCAGAGCTAGAGCTCAATTTCAAGTACTTGAAGGACAAATCTTATCTTCAACACCACGTACAAAAACTTTTTCCTCATTTCTCTGCTCTCCTGAGAAAACAGTTCAGCTATTCTTATATCCAAAATGAAAACTTCTAACTGCATCAACAGAAGTGGTCGTTGGTATCAAAGCTACTGGTGAATCAGTTAGCTTTTCTGATTGTATTACCGATAACAGACACATTAAAATCTGGACTACTGCTTGAACACAAATACATTATTCTCCACTTTGGTTCTCGGATGTTCCCACCTGACAGAACCCACGTGCAGCTTTCACCCACGTCTTCAGAGTAGTGTGTGTGGCATCTGACCTACCCCCTTCAGGGTGACGTAGAGGGTGAAACGCCGTAGCTATGAAATGTCTCATTTTGCACTGAAATGCAATCGGACAGATGAGCCAGCACAATCTCCTTCTATCATTTTACTCACCAGTCTGCCCTTGAAAGTGTCTCAAAATCACTTAGTGCAGTACGATCTCGAAATCTGAAGACCAAGTGCCCCATTTAGCTATAGCTAATTAGTCTACACATCCCGCAATGCAAAAATATAATTGACTCTGTGTGTAAAACTATTTGGGGGGAGCCAGTGCATTTGCATGCTAATACAAGGCACTGTTTGTAAAGATAGAGCTCGCCATTATAAACGGGATATCAGAAAGGTGCCAATTATGAAGAAGGGGTGTACTGCATTACAAACCAACTGCCTTGTGCAACTAACTAATTGCTCTACATGCTGTACAATCCAAAAATATAATTGACCCTGTCTGTAAAGCTATTTTGGGGAACAAGAAATCATTAGCGTGCCAAAACCAAGGGCCGGTTACAAAGCGGGGAGTATGACCACTGTGACCATCTGCCTCCTATATGAGCGATCTACGCTTTCTGGAAAAAAAAAATCCCCTCTTTTCTACTGCTGTCCAAAATAAAAACAGGGCTCATGGGCTTTTATGTATAGGGCTTTGCAGTACTCTGTAGAAGAGGAATATCTTTCAAAGGATTCTTCTGTTCAGATTGAAACCCTGCCGGCAAGGATCGCTCCCAACTGGAGCACTATGGCTTTGTGTACTGTTTTGGGTTGGCAGTGATTCTTTTCTAGGGGTGTTCCTTATTTCCACCTGGAGAAAGAGTTCCACATAAACACTTGCAGAAAGCCCTTTAGTCAGGCAACATGCTAACTTTTTCCATTAATAAGCAATAAACATTAGTGAGCTAAAGATGCAGAGTAATGCCTGTCTCTGTGCTCAAGAACAACAATGCGACAGATGCTGCAGCTTATATGTTCCCAACCCATCGTGAATAATCAGCTGTACCACATAAATACCCAAGGCTTTTTGTCTTCAAGGTTCTGTCTTCAGCATGCATAAAATGGTTCAAAAGCACCTGCATTTTTCACGTCTATAGCACTTGCATATCTCCATGATCCAAAACCACTGATGTTTACAATAATCGCCTTTGTCCAAATTTCTGCTGTACTGGGACATCACTACGAAAAATCTCATTCTTCACAACTTTATTACCCTTAGGGTAAACTGCAGAGAAGTTTCCACAAGGCTGTGCCATTTTAAGCAGCTCCTGGCAAATGCTTCTGTTTACTTTCCTGGTACCATATATTCTGGTGGTAAAACAACCCAATGTGTTTTGAGAAATGAACAATGAATTGCCACTGGAAGACAACTGAAGTATAAATGGAAGTGAATCAGATAATTTTCATAGATTCACATGAGTCTCAGTAGATGAGTCTTCTCCTGCGTACGTCTTGCCATAGAGCAGATAAGCGTAAGCAAGTTTATGAAATGTGCATCATTTATTCTCCGACTTCAGGGATTTCCCAACACGCATTGCTCATGTGAAATAAATTCTGCAGTCTGCACTAGGGAATTGTGACTCTTAGGCTTTGATCCACAGGCTTCAATCTGTGCTGGGTACATGCGAGTAAAATCCTTGGTGAAAAAGCGAATGAATAAACTTCTTGTAAAAGAGCTTTTATGTGTATACAGAGGTAAGTTCCTATCTGTAAATATTATTTCACTAGACCCAAACATCTGTCCTACTGTGGAGTATAAGTAATTTTTTTCCATCACATTCTGCCTGGTCATATTTCTTTGCTCTTTGGAACAAATTTTTACACAGATGTACTCTAGTTTTAATACAGATTAACTATCTTCTAGAATGTCTATAACAGCACAATTTAGTAGGTCTTCACTTTAAACATATACTGAATTACTTTAATTTCATAATGTTTCAGAATAGGCATGTATCTTGGGGCTGTTCTTGGAATGTTTCCTTGAATTTTCTGTCTAGCTAAATGGAAACTGATGGACTGAGTCAGCAGGAAATAAAATAAAATACAGACATGCAGACAGCTAGGATTTTCTTCAAAGAATGTCCAGTAGCCAGAAAGTGTCTTTTCTGACACTGTTTGCTAATTGTAGATTTTTTTAATTTTAATTTTTTTTTTTAAGATTATAAACAATCTGGACAGTGGAGCTTTCTTTTGTCACTATCCCCACTCTCTCCAACATGCCCATGCTCCATCAACTCCTTGCATCAGGAGAAAGAGCAGATAAAGTTGAAGTTTGCCCTTAAATTATGTTGCAATAATGTAATAATCAACCTTATTTGCCAGCATAATTGTCCAGCTTCCCCCCGCCATACTGTATTCACAAAATACTGATGACAAACATGGCTGTCATCAGAACTTCATGGTAAACAGCATTCTCTCCTTCTTTCCTTCCTTCCCTCCTTCCTTCCAGTCTACTGGGATGCACTGCAATATGCTTTCCTACCCTGTATTTTTTGCAGTCAGTGAAAGTCAGTGTTAGCCCCAATCATTTCTGTTCATAACTTTATCAAGTACACAACCGCAGCACTAAAGACACCTTCATTTGCACTACCACACCTGACACAGAAGGCGTAAGCACTGGGAACAATGAATGTGATCTTTTTACCCTAAATACTAAGCGGCTGTAGTGACATAATGCAACACTAGCTACTTCTTTTGTGGTTGTTTAGACACACTGCTTCTTCTTCTCCTGGTTTCTGCTCTTTTCTGGTAGTAGAAAGAGCATGACAAAATATCTGGGAAAGCCCAGCATCTGAGGAAGCAGAATAAATGTGAGGTTCCTGATGATGTAACCAGTATTTTTCTGAAGAACACGCAGATTCCTAGTCAGCAGATACTACCTTTATTTGGGGAGATCACTGAAAAAAGGAAGTGGTTGGAGTGGAATATAGAGAACTCAGCTACTTTTACTTCAGCGATGTATTTTTCTCTTTCCTCTAATTGCAACAGTATCTATATCTGATGCATCTCCACAGTCAATATTTGGTGCTGTCATCAGTTTCAGCTTCAAGAGCTTATAAATATTACTGGAGTTCACATCTCACATAGACATCACATTTACAAAAATGATTTGTTCTGGTTAAAATTCACTTTAAAATTCAGTCTCCTTCCTAATGTGCATTTTAGCCAGCTTTAAAATTTTGGTTACTGTGTTCTAAACTGCAACTACTATTTTATACTCCCATTTAAAAAGAAAAAAAAAATCTGCAGGAACCATGACCCTTTTAATAAGAACAAATTCAAAAGAAGTAAATGTTTATACTAAGCAGTTCTTCAGACTGAAGAGCTGGTGTGCTCACACTGGTCAGAACAATCCATTAGCATTACAGTGCATTCTCAGATCACCTTAAATAATGCCAAACAAACTAGCACACTTTGCAATAAATAAAACACTTGTGCAATTTAAAAAAAATGTATATATGAACAGAATAACAACTGACAAAGAATCATTTTTTCTTGCCTTAAACCCACTGCCCCGCTGAGATGAATGCTGTTTGACTTTTAACACAATGAAAAACAATGTTAAAATTCTCTTCAGTGTTTCTGCAGCATCTGCTTCACTGATTGGTGTCAGTCGAGGTAAAATTTTCGTCTTTATTTTGTAGGATTTTGCAGTGACTAGCAGATGCTAAGCTATTGTCACAAGCAAGCAGAGTTTGAGCAATGAAGGCAACCATATCACAAACAATATTTTTTAGAATAATCACGTAATGCAAGTATTCAATGCACTTCCTCATTCTGCATTTCTAAGATCTTGACAACTATAAGGACGACAACTTTCTGATGTCCTCTTCTTTCGCTCTTACCTGAGGAATGCAAGCTGTTAGAGCTGGAGAGGGATAATATCAGGATCCACTGTAATAATCTAAATGCAATTAGATCAGGTGCAATGTGTAGAAATGGGCCCTTCAAAATTATAAATACTTCTGATTTCTGACGTACCTTAGGCTTTAAAGCTTAAACAACAAATATTAATTGCTGGTCGCACATCACGCATCGTAACGATTCACTGCCTGTAACCCACGCTGCCTAACCACAAAATGGAGCGAGGGTGCGACCTTCCCCCGCCAGAACAGCCCTTTGGTTGGCGTGATCCAGTTTGTCGCCACAGCTTGGCGGCCATGTAACGGACTAAAAGCCAGAGTTGTGACAACCGCTGCCAGGGCCCTCAGCACGTCCTGGCAGCTTCGGCCCGGCCTGCCGGCTTCTGAGGCGGGCCCCAGGCCCAGGCCCCCCGGCTGCAGCTCCTGCACCCCGCCGACCCGCTGCTGGGCCTCCTGGGCAGGGCCGGGCCCTGGGCCTGTTTGGTGGCTTGGACAATGTCTGCCTGGAGCCTGGCTGAGCACACCAAGTTCGTGCCACCTGCTCTGAGTTGTCCCTGAAGCGAGGCCTCCAGGGGCGGAAGGCTTGGAATCAATAGACATGTTCCAAGACCTGACCTCTTCCTTCTTTCCTTTCTCTCTTTTAAAGAGCTATCTTTGCTCATTTATCTCAGGAAGTTTGTTTTTTAAAATGTTTGGTAGCCAAACAAGAGAAAAAATACTTGAGTCTATCAAAAGTAGGCTTGAGCCTATCAAAATACTTGGTCTGTCGGAAGGTTTATCATCTTAGAGTTTTAAGGGAAATAAAGCCTAACAACGGTACCTTGAAGTTACTCTGTCCTACACAGGATACGAAACATCAAGAAAGAAAAAATAGGACTAACTGTCTCAGTGCATGTCCAAGGAAGATACAAAGAAGACTCACAGAAATAAGTTTATGATCGCTGTTAGAAAAAAAAAACTACAGATCATAGCTTTTGTGTTTTTTACTTCTTTGCTGGTGAAAACATTAATACTTATATTCTGGATTAACTTCAGAACACGTGGAAAAACCCAAATTACCATTTCTGAATCAGTGTCAGGAGCTTTACCAGACCTTGATGCAAATGTTCTGAGGCCAGTGGGAGCTTTCTGACCGACAGGGCTGGATTTTGACCAGATCTCTGCCGAAGGTGCCTACGCAATGTCCTGCCACCACGAACGCACCTAAACATCACCGTGACTCAGGCAGTCGCCTCGGAGGGAAGAATCCTCCCTCAAGAGCACCAAGGCCTTGCGTTGTCTTAACATCACCACTACGCTTCGCCTATGGAGAACTTCCCACATTCACTTCTCAGAATACAGCCCCCACTTCTGCAACGCTTGCACTCCCCGTTCCCAGCTATAAGGCTTTCTAACTCGCGCTTGTCTGTCCTAACGCGAACAGATAGATTTGTTTGCACGGGCTGAGCTCTGAGCAACACAGATTCCCCTCCATGGGTGCCCTGACCAGATCATGACCTGCCATCCTGACAATTTTTGTGTCAGCCGTAGATACTAGCAATGATTTTACCTCTATTGTCCACATGTGAGAACATACAGCCTTGGGCCTCCTTCCGTTCCCTGCATAACCGTGGCAAAAACAGTCCCATTTAAATGATATGCCCCAATAACAACTACTTTTTAATACCTGTCAGTAAGTAGCACTTAATCCATTTCAGGTGGGCTTTACCGATATTGTAGAGTGTTAATTTTTTATCAGAACGTCACACAGTAGTAAGTCAAATGCCATACAAAAGCCTAAGTATATTACATTTATATACACAATAAACCCCACTATTTTATCACCACAGTTTTACAAGCTGGGTTTCCTAAGCTGCTAAATTCTTTTCTATTTTTTAACATTCCATGTCTAAGTTTTCAACCTTGAGCAGTAACTGAAAAAATGGAAATTAAATAATTTACCAGTTTCAGATTCTAACCAGTAAATTGCTGTGAATTTGTAACCGCACTATCATTTTCATTGTACTACATTGGCCATTTAGGTGAATGATAACCCAGGAGACAGCACCATGCAGGGCTAGCAAACAAGTAAATCATTTAGATTGCACACTGCTTTCAGCTGAAAAAGGGGCAGTAAATCTGTCCTGCCATTGCCTTCTCTTTTGTTGAATTTTCAGGATGGTGCAGTCTTCTCATTGAAACAAATAAAAAAAATTCTACAGATTTAATTTATTGTCTGGGTTTTGAGCATAATGACTAAGGCTGACCAATACAAGTCAATGCACCAGAAGAATAGGTTTAGTCATTTAAGATCATGCCAGATAAAACATACAGCTAGTTTTAAGCATACAAAGAGAAAATTCTGGTTACAGCATGGCACCATCTAATGGCTTTGGCTCTAATTGCAGGATCTGCAAATAGCTCTAAGTTGTGGAAGTGCAAACTGCCCTAATATAATTATTCTGCTCACATGCCCCTCCGTCTATCATAGTCATATAGGAAAAAAAGAAATAATGTCAATTTAAAATATAAATCTGGACTGGCAACTTACATGATAGAAGGAACTACAACCTATTTGCAAACCATGGCTGAATATTTTAGTTCCAAGATAAATATTTTAACACAAACAAAATCTATGTATACAAACAGTGCAGTGTTGTCTACATACATAAATATCAGAATTCCACATTTTCAGAGCTTATCACTTTTTTTTTGTACTTTTTGAAAAAGTATGCCTTGGTTTTCTGTTATCCTGCACAGTGTAACATTACATTTCTGGGAAAAATATGCCCAGAAAGACAAAACTTCATTGTCAACTTCTGTTTTGATGTTGTTTGCTTGGCAGTAAGTTAGGTAAGAGCTAATCAAGACCCTTGGGTTGCATTCCCATCTGCTGGTGACTTGCTGTATCAGACTAATACTAATTTGCCTGGATGAAAATTGTTTTCATTGCAAGTATGGAAATGCTAATATTAAAATTCCTTGTAAGAATGTCAAAGACTTATTAATCTTTTAAGTATATTAAGAACTAAAACAGTAAAAGATACAATGACCAGCATGTATGCACTGAACAGATACAACATAGTATTCAGATAAAGATTTCTGCCTAAGTGTAGTTTAAGAAAACTTGTAGATGTTAATGAAAAACAAGTGGTATGTAAGAGACTTAAAAGTGCAAGGCACCACAATTTCACCATTCCATGGGCCCGACATGGTTTCAAACTAAGCAGACACTCCTTCACGGCGAGGGGGACTGACGCAGGAACGGGCTGCCCAGCAAGGCTGCGGGGTCTCCACTCCCGGAGACCTTCAACACCCGACTGGAGGCAGCCTGGCTGGACCAGCCCATCGCTGGGGTGCCTGCCCGCCGCAGCCACCCCATTGTTCTGCGATTCCCAGGGATTTTTATCGCTGCTTTTGCAATGAAACTCAAAACCCCAACACAGAACTGCACTGTGTTCATCTCCAAGTCTTGTGCTTATCCTCCAGATCTCCTGGGATTTAGAAAAGTTCCCTCTCTTGTAAATATTTAGGATAATATCTGAGGCTAGCCAGGGACTGAACAACTGGAAAGACTTACTACCGAATCTGGAACAAACTCAATAGCTCCAAAGACAAGCTAAACATAATGAAAATGTTTCAAGTCACTACAGCGGAATTTGGTCACAGCTGGTGTAACCCATATTACACAGATCTTTTCATCTACAGAAATAGATGAAAATACCAGCAAAGATTTAAAGGCACATCTATAAAGTAATTCAACTGTTCTCACATACTGAAAACTCACTTACAAGTGTCATGAAACAAAAAACCAATTTTTGAAAAGAGTGAATAAAGGTACCAAATGAAGTGAAATAGAAATAGATCTGATAGAGCTGATTAATACTTTCCCTTTATATCATTTAGAGAGAGACGATCAGAAGATCTCCCTCCTACCTTTTCCTCCATACAAGCTTTCACATGTCCACTCATGCGCACATAATCAGTTATTCTTATGATTACTGCTGGCTTAGATCCTATTCATATCACTAATGCAAAAGCATTTCCTGACTCAGCTACAATTCTGCTGCCCCCTTTTACGATCAGAGCATGAATCTGTTCGGAAGTGCAGATGGTTCTGAATCGTATTTTAAGAAGCAAGATGTGTATGAATACATGCGCTTTGGCAAATCCTCAAAACACCATGACAATGCATTTCTATGAGATCCCTGCTGAAGAGAGTGTTGGAAGACTGGATCCTGAACCCAGTTTTGAGGCCTGTGCCTCGGGGCTGCAAGAATGTATTTGTCCCACTCGCAGAAAACCTAGGTATGAACAGGGAGCCACTATTCACTCTTGTGAAGGCCACTGCTGTGTCAGACACTGAACAGTTACGATCAGTCACTAGGGCAGCATAGGATACAAATACCACAACCTGCACAGAAAGATCTAACGAATTCTCAAATATACTGTTGTTAGTTGTAAGGGTAGATATAGTATTCAAATACAAAATACCTTTTTAAAACCCAAAATGAAAATTAATTGCACTAGAAGTATCTGTCTGTGGAGAAAATCAAACAAAATAATTAAATACTGAATCACAGAGTCAAATGTTATAACTTTGTGTTTATATATTTAGAGGTCTGTTCTGACTACAGATTCTTGCAATCAGAATACAAAAGCCCTCTGGCAAAATTTAAATCTAAATGCAGACATAGTTCTTGTTTACAGGGATAGTTGTAAAAGCAAGAAACAGAAACAACAGCCTGAGGCACTGACAAGTTCTTTCCAGCTGGAAACCCAGCACATAAGGTAAGCTACTTTAGCATGTAAGCAGAGTGATATATTTACCATCGGCTTTACCAATATACAACCAAAGACTGCCATGAGATATATACTGGGGAAATAAATGAGAAGGGATTTGAAGAAACATAAATTGACAGTTCAGACTGAAGAACATCACGAAGAGTAAAGGGCAGCCGTTTAAAGATCACTTAACAAAAGAATGTAAGAGGAAGACTAGGCCACAGTAAGATGTTCAGAGAAGCGAACAACATTATTTGTGTAAAGAAATACAGTCTAGTTGAGGTACAGAAAGTGACCACAAAGTCTACTGAGAGATGTTACCATCTGAGTACTTTTCATGGTCTAATATATCCAAAATACTTATCTAGCCGTATCTTTTAAAATATCCATATCAACTTTTTCCAACATTGCCCTTGATAATTTTATCACGCTCCTTCTGTTAAAAAAACAAAATGAACAAACAAACAAACCATTTACTGTACTGCACTTTTTATACTTGTGTCTCCAGGGAACATCACAGTACTGCAGGTCATGCCCAGCTTCCTGGTGGAATACGGTGGGGGGTTCAATACTTCAATAGGACAGAGTTGCTACGTACACTAATAAAACAATGCATGAAAAAGCATATTGGGCTTGTCATTGAAAGGCTGGCTTGCAGTCCTTCTCAGATTAGGAACATTAATACCCACAAGAAAAAGATGATCTACTGTTAGAGCTTTAGCTCCTTTTTTTGCTGTCCCTCCTTAAGCACATGGTGCTTGGGTCTTTTCAAGGCAAGTCTGCAAGAGAAGAACTCTTTCCTTCTCCTCCTATCTACCTGATATTAGGTATGTTTAACCTTTACATTTCTCTTCCCAAATCACAGATACATAACATGATCAAAACTGGTGCTACTTAAGAATCCAATAGTTGGTTGTTAAAGAAAATGAAGCTACGAAACTGAAGGGGTTGTTACTGCAGTTCCATTCTAGTGATACCCCGAATCTACAAAAAGGTGTTATGGTAGAAATATGGAATAAAACCTGGGAGATCAGCAATAGATCCTTAGTTTGCATTCTTCCACATCTGAAACTCTTCCTCTCTACCACATTCCCTGAATAGTCTATCTTTGCCAGCTTTTATTTGTGTGACCCTGTATGGCTGAGAAAAAGGGGGATGGAATGCAGTTTCCAAAAATAGGGCGGAAGAGAGAAGCACTTTGAAATGTGCCTTTAATGACATTCTTCCTTTTCCTTTAATCCATCCACCAAGCTTGATAGCAAAGAACAGACCTCTCAGCAAATACCACACTTTCCTTTCTGCATAAATTAGGCTCATCTGACTGGACGATCTTCATCCAGGGGTTGAATAACCTGGTTTTGCAAATATTATCCACTCCACTCTTTAAATTATAATCTCTGCTCTTCCCTGTTCTTTAGAAACATGTCACATCCTATTGAAGTGTTAAGCAGAGAGAAGGAAATATGCAAATCACTGTCCATACTGAAAGGAAGTCAGTTTAGCGGAGCATTTGCAGTGCACAGTTCCGAGCACCTATTTGCTGCTCCCTCCTGACTTGCTAACTGGCTTTACGAGGACTGATTCAGCTTGCTCAGGGTCTCAGTTTACCAGTCATGAAAGTGACCAGAACAGTACGTTCTTCACATGCATAGCAATCCGTACACAAATAGAGACAAAGTCCCCATTTCAACAAGCTTATTCTGAGATTTAATGAACATAATGCGTGGAAAACATTTTTATTGCTTAGTTCAAAATCAGTCGCTAAGTGAAAAGCTATTTTGTTTTAACAACAATAACAATCTCTGTGGACAGATACATAAGCAGAAAAAATGTTTCTCTCAGGAGGTAGCTACACTTTGGTAGTGTGAGAATAACCACCATGCATTTTAATCAAACCTGGTTAGCGCTCCTTGTTTACAAAAACAGTGCTCGTTTTCCTTCATGCAGCTCTTGGAACTGCAGGGTTCTCCAGACTCAGTTTGTTCTGGTGTCACTGAGCCACTCTCTGAAATAAGGCAGAGATGCGAACACACTTTGTGCTTCCTCTCGTCACAGATTTAAGCCACTCGATCTGGCAAGGCAGACAAGAGGGATTCTCTGTGTGTGTGTGCCACTGAAGTGCTTCAACACTTGTCTCATCCATCAATACCATGGCATCTTCACGAGGTCCCAGGAGCTCTGAGGACTGCACATATCTGTGTAGACAGAGAACATCTCATTCAAGTAAGGACGCAGGTTTACTGCTGCCCAGCACTATTCCTTCCAACACAGTCAACCCTCCTAAATGCATATGCTCCTAGCTTTACAGCTTACTCTGAAACCAGCGCATCTCCTCTAGATCCATATGGCCTCCTGGGCTCACCAGACTTTCATAGCACGAAAGAGCCAGGAGGGGCAGGGGGTCCACACTCAGGCACTAGGAAATGGTGGCATCCCTAGGTGAGAGAAAGCAACCCAATGTCAGCGGGGGCTGCTTGAATACACTGTTCTCAAGAGCACTGACAGCTGCAGAAGCAGCAGAACTTCTGACGAGGCTCTGCAATACTCTTTTTGTACAGCACACTGCCCTGAAGATCCTGGTGTGCTGTTAGTGGCTTCTGTAGCACAAATCAGAAGCTCTGCACCACTTCACTGCTTGCGTGTCTAGCTTCTACTGGTGACTGCCCCAAGTTACTCCAGTGACACGTGGCCCTTCTTAGAAAAAGCCTCATTCCATCATGATTTGCTACTTGAACTTTCTTCCCCTCAGTATTCTACGATATTCTGTGACATTGTAATAAATCAATCATTTGGCCACTTAAATGGGGAAAAATATTTTTTTTCCTTCATATAAAAAGATGCCATTCTAATGAATGTCTGCGCAAGTCTGATAATCCTCCTAGAACAGAAAATACATCATCTACACAACCAGAACAATAACAGCTTCTCAGCAGCAATTATCTGTTGTTTCTCCTCTCTGTTTTGCACGATGGTATCACCCTGCTGATCCTGTACACTTTCTCAAGAGTACTGCGTTACCTTGCCTGACCTCCCTTTTTTCTAAGTGCTGTCCCCCACAAAGCTCTCCAGCTCACCTTCTTCCCCTGGTCTCGTGACAATGATGTTATATAAGTAGGTCTGTCCCACTACATTCAATATATTCTGCAGCTTACGTTTCACTATGCTGTTTATTTCTCTACCATACAGACTGAACATCCTATATTACCAAAAGTAACTCAGCCTAAGTACTTCACACATGATTCTCTGCATTTTCTTGCTGTGATGATTTACCCTGAGAACCTGCTAGACTAAAGATGAGTTCAGACTATGCATGCACTACCAACTGAAATATTTTCCAACATATTTACTTCCCAGGAAGCAAAAGATGAGAAAAACACTCATGTTCTGATAGTATACATCAACAAACCTGACTGTACCAATTAACATCAAATGTAGACAAGTGGTTTAAAACTGATGCTGAAATGAAAGTATATGTTATACACAAGCTTTAAATTACATGAACCAAAAATTTTCAGTTACTAGGCTCTTCACTGCAGAACTGAGTTTTAGTTCAACTGCTTCAGACAGTCCGAGGCCCACGCACATGCCCAGCTCCTACCTTTTTATTCCAGCTGGACAGCCTTGCAGGGGAGTAAGCAGATATTGTCAGCTGCTAGCACAGCCGTGCTTTACAGTAATTCAGTAAATTGTCACAGGCAGTATTTCTTCAGCCTATATGTTTGCACTTGGACTAGGCTAATTAAAGTGAATTAACATGGATTGATACTACAATGAATACAGCAAAGCCGAAAGAATTGCAGAAACTATCATAACTCAGCTGCCTATGAATAAAATAGCAAACAAGGCACTGAGTGTACTCAGTGCTTACCAACTTCAGGCTCTTAAGACTCACTTCCAGTGGTATAATTTTCAGACAGTTGATATAACATTCAAGGAAATGATTATATGGAATGAAATAGTTTTAGATGAGTTTTACATTACTTATCTAGGAAGAGTGTACAAAGTTATGCCTTAACAAAAATCCTGGGAGAAAAGCTGACATCCATATTTTATAAATAAACCAACCATGACTGTGAGCTGAAAAAAAAAAAAGCATTTTATAAGAGGGAAAAATAGAGTACAAATGCTGGGAAAATCATGTTCTCAGATTTTCTCAGCAGCGTCCCATGGCATATGAGACATTCTTAACAAAACTGAGTTACTACCTTTTAGGTGAATTTTTCCAGTTCTTAGCAGAATTGTAAAGACAGTGTGATAATCAGCACACAGGACGGCGATCCATTCTGGCCGAGCAGCCCAGAGCCTCCCTGATCAGGCAAATCTTTCACCCATCATTACAATCACTCAGGAAGCTATTAAGAAAGGGTGATTCTGTACGTAATATATACACAAAACTAACTTGTATACATTACAATGGTGTCTGCTTAAGACGATTCTACACCTCACCTCTAATTTTCCCACTAACTCTACTCCAGCATTATCAGGAAACATAAAGGGGGCAGATAACAAAGGGGACAGCAGCATAAAGAAGGCCATACCATCAACCCAGATATAATGAAACGTCGCTTGTGGCACTTTAAGTACATCTTAAAATTCATGCAAGTGAATAGTTTCACTTGTACACAGCCTTCTCTGAGCTGTACGTCAGTGGGATCTCCTCTGTGCTCAGCAGCTCCAGTAATCAGGCACTACAAAAGGGTTCCGCTCTACTTGTGCTGTGGCGATTACGCAGGAGCCTGACAGACCGTGCACGGATGACCGTAGGTATGTAATACTGGAAAGGGGTAGGAGATTATTAATTATTTTCCATAACCTCTCTGTCCTTTCGCTCCCAATGGGACGATTTTGCCGGGACACAATGCAGGGCTTGTACTCCCCACTGCGAGAGTCTGGAGGAAGCTAACGGGCCGTTGGGTGCCTAATCAGCCTCTCCCAGAGGCAAGCAGCAGACTTCAAAGGAGGAAGGAGAAGGGAAGAGCCCTGCTTAATTAGTGCCTGGCTAAGAAGGGGGCAGGCTTGCTGGAAGACACGAGGATGACTGCTCCCTGTCAGAGTCCTTGGTGGAGAGGTAGGCCCGGCAAAAGATGTTCGCTTTTTTGGCTGCCAACATTCAACTTAAGCTTGCCTGAGTCCTGGCAGCGTGGAAATTTTTTCTGTATTAGTCAATCACAGAAAGGGACAAAGAATCTGCTGTCACTACAGCCCGGAAGCACAACAAAATGGAACCGCTCTGTACATTTAGGCCAAATTTTACATACGCCAAATGGCGGAGAAGCTGTGCACCCCTCAAACAGAGGGTCTGTCTGTCCGTCCTTCCACGCCTCGAGGTGCTGCAGGGCTGGGCAGGCGGTGGGGGGACTGGGGGAGCCCAGGCAGGGCCGGGGAGGCGAGGGAGGGCCCGCTCGCAGGCACACCCATTTTTAAGCAACAGCTTTGTATAACTGTCATTCTTTTCTAATTGAAGGCATGGGAAGGTTGGGTTTTGTCTGGATAGATTTTGTTATTTTTTTCCTTGCCTTCCTTTTACCTAAGCAATATGAGAAACTAAACCTGATGCTCAGTGACCTGCCATTGCGAGCTGGATGGCAACTGAGAAGAGGACGATGTTCTAAGATAAATGTATGCTCATAACAAGCTCATAAATAAATACTTAATAAAGTACACACTAAACCTGAATTTCTCTTACAGAGTTCATAATTCAGAGAATTGTGAACCACAGATCACCCGCATCTTTGCAGGTCATCATCATCTTATTCAAAGCAATAAACTTTTTATAAAAAAATTAAGGAGTAATTAAAAGATAACCAAGATAATTTTTAATGCATATAGGAAAACATACCTGCAACTTAACTGTCTTTAGCAGAAAGGTTATGAGAAAAGATCGTCCCAGAAGAAACTTGTAATAAAGAATTTCACTACCAAAACAGCTAGATATTTTTGGCCTAAATGTTTTATGTATGCGTGCATATACTTAAATTAAAATATTTGTTCTTTTTTTGTTACAATCAATTTTAATTTCAAGTGTTCTCCCCATTTCCTTTTCCTCTCTCCGACTGCACTGCAGATCAAGGTTAGTATAACTATCCACACCAGTATTAACAGAATATACCAGCTGAGTATAGAGACCTCCAAGACCAACACTTTCTCTTAGAAACCTTTTAATTTCTTGCTTGCATCTTGCTTTGGAACAAGTAGATTGATTTGTCATAATACCCAGGAGAATACAAGGCATCAACAGCTGAGCAGGACACAGAAGCTTTGGAGACATTGAAATAACAGAAACAACAGCTTAAGAACTGCATCTACACAGGCTGCTTCACATCCTGTGTTATGAAACCTACTCACGTCTAGAGGATACCACTTTGTTTTCAAAGACCAAATGAAGTGCGCAGTCAGATTTATTATATGCTTCAAAAAGAAGAGATATGCTCTCTGAATAAGGGAACCATGCTCAAATGCACAGCAAAACAAATGTACAATTTTCCTAGTTCACGTTCTTCATACTGAGTATGAAGTACACATGTGATCCTTTCTGTGCCGGTTAATTCGTAGATGGGAAAACAAAACTCATGTTAATAACAGAAATCCATAAAAGCTCAAGCCCTTAGAACAGAGGCTTTAAAAGCAAGCAGAATTAAAATTTGCTGTTCACCACAGGGTAACTGAGAAGGAAAAAAATAAGGATGGAGAAACTCTGGTAACAATGTCTGTTTCTTCTTTATCCTAAGACTAAGCAAGTAGGGCATGATCACAGTACTATAAAGAAATAAAGAATGCAATAGAAATATAAGTCTAAAAATTGAAAGATTAATTGCCATCTCTCGTAATATTTACTATAAACTTTTGACATTCAAGGGCCTTCTGTAGGAATAGCCAGCTCTTGGGTCTGAAAACACAATGAATTCAACCTAATTTTGAAACATATGGTCTTTGGGTTAAAACACAGAAAGGAAGGAGAAAAGCATTATGATCTGAAGAGGCTAAAGGAAAGATGACATGAGGGGAGTACTGTTAAAACTGAACAAATTATGTTTTAATTTAGTACTGACATAAGTTCAGCATGAAGACTGCCATTAAAACATAGCCTAAAAGTAAATGGAAAAGGCAACCTCTTATTCTATATTAGCTTCAGTTTTTTCAAAAGGATATTTTCATCATTAAAATATTAACTAGTATCTATTTTGTATTATCTTTTCACTGTATTCATTGCTTATATTAAATAAGTAGCGGAGAAAAATTAGTGAGAATATAAGAAATAAAGATGGCCATTTAAAATCTTTTCCTGAAACAGTCTTGTGAAAAACTACATGCAATGTAAAGCTGAAACCTCTGAATTTAAGAACGTATTTTGCCCCTTAAGCAAAATTAATATCATGTCCATAAAGTTATGATATGAGATTTCATTAAAAAATAGTGCTTTGCTCTCCTAGCTGTGCATTAGGAGGAAATCTACTTACTTTCACAGATACGACTCCTTCAGAACTTGATACAGGGCTAATAAATTTAAGGACCTATGCTTTCCTGAAAAAGTCCTTCAGGGTCCCTTGGAAAGTTCTGTAAAAACTTGGAATATTAAATGCAACACCTGGCAAAGTTGCAGCGCTGATCATTAGAATTTGTCTATCTAAAATCTCAACACACTTTCAATTTGGTACAGCACCGGTTCCTGAACTTCTGTTCCAACAAACCGCTGTCAGCACGGAGTATTTGCTGGAGGCCACCACGCGCAATTCATGCTGACGTTTAATTGGAAGCAGATCAGCTTCAGGCTGCTCCTGGGAGCATCACTGGAAGCACAGGCCTACCCACATCTCATCTCCTGTTCTGTAGTATTTCTAGTATCAGTGCAGCCAAACCTTAAACAATTCAGAAATGTAGCTTTTCTCATCAACTGAAAACAATGTTAAGAGTAAAATTTTTAATTGCCTTCATGGGGAAAGTCTTGCTTGCATTTCACTCCCCTGTATTCCTTGAAAAAGACATCCATACACATAAAATCAATAAATACATATGTGAAAGAAGAGCCAAAATAGACACAAAACACCAGTGTCAGCAAACATCAGTAAGAAAATATGCAACTCTTACTTGGTTAAAAAAAAAAATCAGATCCATGTGAAATTTCTTTTAACAGCTTTTTAGATGCCTATTACTTTGGATTACAAATGCTGCAGAACTGTTGAAGTATTTCCTATCATTAAAAATATATTTAAATGCATTTAGAACACCTATTCAGCCACCAGACACAGCATTCAATCCCAAATCCTGCCTTTGAAAATCTGGGATAACAATCATCGCAGCGTGGCCTTAAAAAGATCAAATCCAGCCTCCAATTGCAGAGCTGGGGAATCTTCAGCCATATCACAGCTCAAGTGTCCTCTCTCCTGTACAAATCACTGCTGTCCTAGGGAAATGAAATCTTTCAGGTATCAAGGTCAAAATACCTGAAATATTCAATGCAGTAGCTAACCATGCTACATTTCACTGGAAGTTAGAGAGGGCACGGGGAAAAAAGGCGTCATTGACCCACTATTCCTTTAGGAGTGTGATCTCACATAACTAAATGTACTTGAGAAACAAACTGGCAGCCTTAACTTTTTTTTCAGGGAAAATTATTATTCAGGTATTTCTCCACATAATGAGTATTTCTCCAGGCTTCTCTGACAGTTCTTCAGCCAATTAGCTCTCCTCCAGACCTCCGTATAGTTGGGAGAACTGTTAATAGAAATGGTTGGTCAGGCTGGCTAACATGAAGAGAAATGCAAACATCAACAGTTTACTGGTGATATCGTAACACTTATCCCTCGATTCCGCCTGTCACTAACCCGTGCATACGGAAAGGCAGGAGCGCTAGAGGTGGTTTTATGCTGTTCATACTGCAAGCATTGAGAACAGCTTCGTAACTGCTTAGCAGAACTGTGTGATTTCTCAGAAAAAAAGGAGACAGCCACTCCAAAGCAACTTTCCCAGCGCCTCCAAAGCAGCAGCAGCAGCAGCGCTGCAGGCAGGCTACAGCACTAACGCAGTGGGGAATCGCCCATGCAGTGCGCGGGGAAGTGACCACCATCCTGTGGTTTGAACAGTGCCTGGAAAGTTGGTATTTACTTAAGAAGCACTGTATGGTACACACAGGTCAGTACGACGTGAAATGTTCCTATAATGCCCCCTCACTATATGCCAGAAGGCATTTCCTCTCCACATCCAAAGTAACCAATATTTTCCACAAATAACCATAACACTTGATTGTAAAATGATGACTCGGTCAACGAACCTGTATTTCATGCTTAAAATACCCTCTTTACAAAGCGTGTGCCTCTTGTGATTTCAAGGAAACTAACTGTAGAAGAGTGTGAAGATCAACAGTCAGCAAACAGTCAGAAAGTCTTCTGATGACGAATAACCACCTTCGAAGTGGTTCTACTTCAGTATTGTTATTTCTGGAATTTCAAGTATGAACTCTGCCAACAGCCAGACTACACATTTCTATTCAGTGGCAATAAATGTCAGCTAATTTGGTACCAAGTACGACAGGATATTATTGTTTATATATGGTTTTATCTCATAGTTAAGGGAAAATCTGCCAAATTCCACAAGTTATTTCCCTATTGAAAGGAATTTTAGAAATAGACAGAAGCACAGTGTCAGTGTGCAGTTCTCTAATTTTTTTCCATTGGAATGAAAATGTCATCCTTGGAAAATACTCTTCAGTACTGAATAGATTCATTAGCCTCTTGCATTTGATCTTAATTTGATGACAAAGACATTAAATGGATGTCATATTATACTGAGTGCAGTTTTGACAATGGGTTCATTCACCCATTGTAGTTTCTAAGAAAAGGTCCTTCCATTAAAATGGCTTAAAATTTCAAAGAATCATCTCAAAAGGTGATTAATTTACATGTTAACTTAAAGAAATCCTGGCACATCCATTTGAAGTTTTTTCCTTAAAAAATAATCAAAACACATTTGTGCATTGCAACACTATTGGGTGGTCTCTGCAAAATCACAGTGCATGAATTACAAAACAAGCTTTTTCACAGTAAACACAGAGCTGTGCACAAATCATGATGATGTCCTCTTAATCCCTAAAGCTGAGCAGAGCTAAATGCATCTTTAAAATGTTCAAGAGCTGTTACATTTTTTATTTTTTTTTGCTGTGTTTTAACTATATTGCAGCGAGCTTAAATTTCTATCGTAGCATGGCTCTAGGCAGTGGGTCTCTGAACATACATGCTTTTATCCTTTCAATTTAGGTGAGAGGAGTTTTTTAATTTTTTTTCCCATTAACCGATGCCTGTTTTCCACTCTTCAAAATAATGGCACTTGTAGTTTGGTTCTAAGTGTAGTTGCACAAGAATCTGTGAGATATCAAACAGGCTAATGAAAGCTGGCTGCTTTAAAAGGGACTGGCTGCAGGCTTAGCACTAATTTGCTAAATAAACATCTGAAGTTGTTACCTACTGCAAATGCCTTCACTTGGGGTCCAATGGTAACTTTCTTGCCATAACACTACTATTTCATGATCTTACTGTCATGACTATACTCATGTTAATTTCTGAACTTTTAAGCATGGAATATATAATCCTCTATAAATCTGCTAAATATAGGAAGAATTCAGCATCTGAATAAAATTTCCTAATAGTTGTTTTAAACTTCCTACCATACAATCATACTAGAAACTGATTATCACAAATAAGAAATAACTTTTATCACTTATTATACTATATAAATAAGTATTTATCTTGTTTTGAAAATTGAGATGGATTTTGAAATAAATAATCAAGTGATATTAATGAGAAAAATACTGATTAGAAATAAAATGATTTGAAAAAAAAAAAAATGTTGGTTATATCCACTTCCTTTTTTTCTAATGAATTAGCCCCAGTATGAGTGCCTGAACACTAATGCTACAGAGCAACAGGCATCAAATTCATTCTCCTTTTAGATACTTTGAGCTAGAGTTACACTTCTGCAGCCTACTGTAGTTCAAAAGAACACAGTCATCAAAATGGGTTTGATTACAAAGCTTGATTTGAGTGAAATAATCTGTCATTGCTATTCCAATTAATACATTCATGACATTACTTAAGGAAAAAGATTCCTAGAAATATCCAGTTGCTTAACAGTATTTAAACTGGCTTACAATAGTACTCCTTCCGTACGCTGTACCACCCCATGACATAGTATGCATGCAAATTCAAAATGCTTTTAGTTTTGTTATCCGTATACTCATTTTGTGTTTTTAACTTTGCTTTTTTTTCCTGCAAGACAGGAAATTGTTTGATCACAAAGCTTAAAGAGCAAAATATGACCTGGGAATAAATACCCTAATATGATCAGTAAAATATCACAGGTCTGCCTCACTCTTCATTCAAGAAAAACATAGAAATTTATGTAATGAGGAGGGATTATTAATGTGTTCATAACTTGCAATTACAGCCTCTGAAGTAAGGTCAGATGCAGCTTGCATTCTAGCCAAAGCACAATTCAAAGGTAAGACTGTGTCCTGCATCTGTCAGACCTGTAGCTTGCCTCTTTCAGAAAACATTAACATCCCTTCTACCCACTCTACATGATATATTTATATGGTAGTCAGCTCCCATATAGATGGCACCATTAAGATCAAAACAGTTGCTTCTTACAGTATGCAAAGAAAAGGGAATTTTCTTATCTACACATACACTACTTAGAGGCTGTACCATCAGAGGTATATCTCAATTAAATAGAACTTTTTTCTTCCCCTCAAAGGTTGCAAACCTTGTATGTGATTTTTATTGTGCCTAGGGGAATGGATGAAAAATTACAAACACTGCCAAATGCATAACTAGAAAAACTGCCTTGGAGTGGGTGGGGGAGTTTAGAACTTGGCAGCTGCTGTGTAATCAAAAGCTTTCACAAAAGCTAAAATAAATTAAGTCTTGTTACTGAGGCTGACTGATCCTGGGAGTCATTTTCCTGCACACATCCTAAGATGTTCAGCTTTTCGGACAGCGTTCGCTGTGGTAACTGTCTAGAGGGAGTGCGCTGTGTGTCCACTGAACAGGAATAATTCACAACAGTGCAAGACACAAAGCAACGCAGAGTCCCCACTTCTGAAAGCATGACATGTAGCTGAGAACTGAAACTCCAGCTGTTTGTGGGTTCTATTTCCTAATTTCTTTGAATCCAAGTCCTGTTAGCCAAAGAAATCAGTATGGTCTAGAAGTCTAACCTCCATGGGTGACAGTGACGTGCAATGCATCTTTACTGATGTATATAAGGGCAAACTGTGGGTATTGAATTGAATCTGAATATAATCTTAATTTAATTTTGTCAATTGCATTTGACTTAAGATATTGTTGATGTCTTGGGAGAAGGTAAGGTAAAAAACTCGCTAGAAAGAAAAACAGGATTGAGTTACACCTTGTGAGACACGGGCCAGAACACCTGACCAGCAACGTCCCAAAAGGCTCCCATAAGGCTTTACAGACCATTATTGCTTTCATTGATGTCACTGAGGAAAGAAAGTTCAGCTTTCAGCCAAACTCATCTCTCAGAATATCCTTCCTCGCTTTTGGGAAGCTACAGCTCCAAGACGTTGTCCCTGCCATTAGGTGTCAGGCAGTGTAATAAGGGAGAGCTGCTTATTTAGATACACTGGCTTCTGACTAGCCTGGAAGGAGCCCCCAGCACTCCTAACAGCTGTAGCACGTGCTTACAGCAGGAGGAAGGCTTCGGGGTAGAATGGGAGTTTGAAATCTTCTGTTTTCAACCCACGGTTTAATGGAACTACAGACTCTGGAAGCCATCTGCACCTGGGCAATCGGACAGAACGTGGACAGCAAACTGGTGTACATAGCCTGGAAGAACTGCTCAGCATCAAGCAGATTCAAGCTTCTTGCTTCTGCTTTGGGACTGAAGCCAAACAGCAAATGCAAATAACTTAAGCACAATCAAGAACAAGTGCCTTTGAAAAACAGAAAATGAATCCCCTCCCAAATAATGGATTATAATTTTGTATTTATAAATCATATATTTAATTTTCATGTGTTTCCTGTGGTTCGTATTGAGTCATATACCAACAGGCGTTCACACCAAGTTTTAAAAATATCTTTTTTTTTTTTTTTTTAATATGATATGAAATGCATAACAGCTCTCAAGGAAACTTCCAACAATATAACTACAACACCCACGTAACCCCTTCTCTCCATGTAAACAGAGACCTATGATTAAAGTCTGAGCTCCCATGGTTCTGATGCATACAAGTACGTATTACACACACAGCCTCAGCAGGCACTCATTACGCAGTCACAGCAAAGAAGTAAATGCCTCACTGAACAAGGAGGAAGGGGGAGATTTTTCACTAGTTCTGTTGAAAGGCAGCAACAACTTAGAGAAAATAGAAATTATTGCATTCTCCTTTTTTATCCATGATTTGGGATAAAATTATTTGCTGATAATAAATAGCTAAAATGCTACTTCAGCTAAAAATTGTTTCTGGAAGTCATAAGCTTCAGGAATTCCTTGCCATTCAAAGTGTAACGACACGAGTACATAAAATTAACTAGTTAATGTAAAACCTGAGTAAATTATTAATTCAAGTTAAACCAGAAATAACAACCTGCCCTTTAATATTTTGGGGTAAATGATAAATGTTCAATTACACCAGACACACAGTCGCTGACAGCTAGAATTAATCCAGGAGACATGGTCTGGTTCTTTATTTTTCTTCTACGGAAGACATAAATTAACCCATTGGTTTTAGCTACCATAAATAATACAGATTATGTCAATATGCACACTTAAAAGAAAGTTACTCTTACATTACATCCTCCATTCTTTCTCCAAAGCACACAGCATACATTAAGACATTGCTCCAGTTGTGTAGGAAAAAAACAGGCTACACACACCATGTGTCCTGCTGCATTCAACTTTAAAGTATTTGCCTCATTCACCTCACTGCAAGAGAAGTGCTAAGTGCAGAGCCCTGCTCAGCGTGCCAGCAGCTCCCAAGACATCCAAGTTAAACACAGCCCTCGTGCGGTGACGGGTATCCCGAAGGCTCCTGCTCGCAGGGTGCCATTATCCGAACGTCAGGGAAAGGCAGAAAGAAGTGTGGCTGCATTCCACTGCAGTTTGTTTCATTTGGTTCTCCCCCTACATCAAACCCCTAAAACTCTGAACCACAGATAGTCCATTGCCTATTGTGTGGTGTGGAGAGCCAGAGCTGAATGAGAAACAGTTGTTCCTATCTCATGACAATCACGATTTCATTTATTTTCCCACTTTGCACTATAATGATTTTTTTTCCCCTCCAAAAACACAGATGAAACAAACCTCCTTGTAGAATATGTAATAATACAGTGATTAGGACATTTGTCTGCTGTGATAAATAAATTCAAGCCCCTAACTCGAAAAATATATTAATCATTTATTAAAAAATTTATTAAAAAAACAGCAGTGGAATTTATTAAACAAATATAGATATATTAAAAAAAAAATCCAGCAGTAGAAATTTGGAAATTTCCTACCATAGCTGAAAAACAAATGACAACCTCAGCACCCACTTGAGTCGTATCACAGGCATGAACCTGGGGTTTCCAACACTCCCCCCGTGCAACCAGTTCTTCTGGAGCATTTTCTCCAGTCTTGTGAATAAACAAGTACTGACAAGTTTCTACTGAAGCTTTTCAGAAAACGTTGCTCCCTTTTATAGTGACATTCAGTTCAACACTTCAGCTGAGTGGACTGCCTACTCCAATTATATTTTGAGGGTGTATTTTCAAAGAGTTGGACCTCTCATTTAAACCTGAAATCTTGTTCTTGACAAAAATGCCTCTTACAGGACTACAAAAGTTCTGTTTTTAAGAAATCTGGCCATTATAACACCCAATTAGACAATTCCTGACCAACACAACCAGAATTAGTGCGTAGTTTGAGGGCTTGCATCATTTGAAACCAGGACAATTACTAAGAATACAAAAAATGGGCTTATTCTTTTGTGGGGAACTGAGATAACCAACGTTTGACATCCTCAAGGAAGTAGTTTAAAAAGACATGAGGGTGACTTACTATAGTAAGGACTGTGCTTCACACTCGTAGCTACAAACAATCCTTACTGATATAAGTGAATGCTGTTTATCTATACCTGGGGGAAGAATTGATTTGTAAGAATGCAAATACAGATTATGTATTTAAATTAATGAAGCACGTAATGTATGTCAAGGACAAATTGTACAGACTTTTTTTAAAACTAGTTTTAATGCTATCTGCAGCACTTTTCACCCATTCTTAAATTAGTCTGTGGACATTTTGAAGGTTAAAGAACAATGAACTCTGAGAACGTTAACATTAAGTTCAATGTGAAAAACAACATAAATCATATGCTGGCAGGGCGGCATTTCATTTTTGCCAGGGGCAAGGCAAAAAGCGTAAAAGGAACTGTGTTAAATGGAAACTTGTTACGTTAAAAGTAAAGGTAAGAAGGAAATAGTAAGAACTGAAGCTGAAACTGAAAATTACACATTTATCACACTTGTTTTCTGTAGTGTCTTTCCGATGCAAGCTTTACAACTAAAGGAGTCAAAGCCAGAGGGTGCAGTGATTGGGCAAGTTTAAGAAGCATTTAGCAATAAGGCAAGCAACCTTCAACTGTGGATGGGTGTTCTCAAAGTACGCTTCTGGAAGAGCAAATGCTGCTCAGCGCACCAGGAATCTCCTCTACACTTGTTAGTACACACTGAATATTCCATAAATTCTTCCACTTCCATCTTACCACTAGAGGCTCATAGGTGGCACTAAGATAAATATTCCCTGAGAAAAATAGCAGCAGGTATTGCACGTCTGTGTCATTCAGCTAAATTCTGCTACAAAACTCCAACTAGCAAGTTTTAGCCTGGTATACAGCCAGGCTTCAGCCTCTCCATCTGAAAGATGCCCTATATTCAGTGTACAGCCAGTCTGATACCACAGGTGCCAAAAAATACACAAAGCATGTGCTCTAAGCGTGGGCAGCAAGTCGAGCATTTAAATAACTTCACAATCACTTTTAGGATAACATTTTTAACAGATGCAGCTGGTTAGAAAATATACAGCATCTCTCACTCCCCTCTAGCCTTTTCTTCCTTGCGGTGGTTGAAATTTTACCACTTTGTTGCTAACATTATTTGCATAGCCATTATTGAGCATAAGGTCTAGGGAAAAAAACAAACACACACACACATAACTATAGGCTTTTTGGTGTCTGTTGTGGATGGGTTTAACTTTCTGCTGAATAGCAAGCCTCAAGTCTTCTTTCTATTAACAACATAATGCAGAATTATTTCTGGTTACTACTGATCCCTCTTGCTAAATGCACTGTTTTCTGCATCTTCACCTTTCTTAGTGCTGTAATACCCGTGCTTAGGGTTGGAAGAACCATTGGAGGCCATTTAGCCCAAACACACTGCTCCAAACAAGGCTAGTGTTAGGCTGCTTTGCTCAGGGCCTGTCCAGGCAAGTTTTGAGATACTCCAACAGCAGAGAATCCACAACCTCTCCGGACAACCTCTTCCAGTGCTGGAGTTCCCCATTGTGAAGGCTTTTTTTCCACCAAGTCTAATTGGAACCTTCCTTGTTTCAACTTATGACCTTTGGTTCTTTTTTGTTCTTATCCTTAACAATCAGAACCATTTTCCACCTTGTTTGATTCTTCCAGCTGTTAGAGGCCAATGAAGAGCCCATGACTTACAGACTATCCTGGTTTCAGCTGGGATACAGCCTCTAATGGATAAACTCCATCCACCCTCCTGAAACATATACTTGAGCAGTTGTGTCTAGTGCAAGAATACTGTTATAAAACACAGATGAAAAGTCCATATGTTTACATTTTTATAAGATAAAAACATCAGATCAATTGTGGAAACGCACTGCACATTAAAACTGCAGCATGTTTCCATCACACAGTTGCAGGAAGTTTTGCCACAGCCTGGCAAAGTATTACAGCGTGCACATAGTCTTAAGCACTTGAGTAGTCCCACTGATCTTCAAAGGGATTATTCACATACTTAAGTTAAGCACATTATTAAATGTTTTGATGGATCACAGTCTAGGTCACTGTTTCAGTATAAACTTGGGCCAGGTTTATATACTAACATCAGAAGATATTTTTTTCCAAGACCGTACAACGCCTAGAATTGAATGCTATGACTGCATGTATAAAGACAAGGCATATTCTTCAAAAAAGGGATTTGCTCTACTAGTTCTTTAGCATTATGGATATGTAACATATATGTACTTTTATCACACTGTAACTGTAATAATTTGATTATAATATGTATATAGACAGGTATACAAAATAACTTTAGCTAGCATTGAACTAAACGCTGTAGAGCTTGCTCATTGAAACTATTTGCAAGTATAACTCAAGGAAGACTTCGATTATTATCTGTACATATTCAGTACCTACTGTAGACAGAGCCCAGAAACACTGAATATTCTGAAGCAAATCTATCCTAGCTCTGTAATGAAATTTTAAACTTCTAAGCAGCTAAGCACTGTCAAATAGAAAGAACATAATAAAACTATTAAGGCATTGGAAGATGATTAAATTTACATAATGACCATAACAACTGTGGCTTTGATTAAATGCTGGGGGGTGGGGGGAGGACAAGAATCCCATAAAATACAAAATCCCCAAGTCTCACTTCTAACTTCATCATACTTCATGCCTAGATTCAGTTGCAGTAGTAATAATGACTGCTTTTTCATCACTGAAAATATGGGATAGCTGTAAATCAAAGATTTTTGAATTCTCACTATGTACCTCAGTTTTAATGCTGGAAACAAATTTTAGGGAAAAAATGTAAATAGGAACAGTAGCCTTACAAGTTTACTTTTGTCTATTATTTTCTACGTGGTTTGCTCAGATAACATCATCAACATGAACACTATCAACAGACAAAATTCATAGAACTGAAAGATTTCTTCCATGGGCCAGACAGTCTTCATTAAAATGGTTTAAGCTTTTTTATGATATACATTTCTCAAAGAATTTCAGTTTACAAACTACAGTAGGATTCTAAAGTCCTAAATTTACTTGAGTAAAAAGAAGGGAGTGGAACACAATATAAGAAAAATACACCAATAATACATGGAATACATAATTCAAGACAACAACAGACTCATTCTTTGAGTACTAAACATGTTTTTGCTCAAGCAAGTATGCAGTTTACCTGCAATAAGGTTGTCCTATTTCATGAAACAGTTTGCATGCAAGTACTCACCTTGGAAACAAAAGGCAATGTAGTCTCAGTTAAAAAATATGCACAGCTCTTTAAAATATCGCAACTGAAACCATTATAATTAAAATAAGTAATCCGAGTATCTTGTTTTGACTAAACATAGCAAAAACTTCTTAATTACATCACTCAACTAGGAGAAAAATACTTGAAAGAATTTAAATGCTTTAAAAAGGACTAATAAAACCATTCTTACCACTTTGAAGTGAAACTGGAAGAGAAGGGAGTGCAGCATCAACATATTATCCACTGGGTCTAGGTTGCTTTATTCACTGTGAGAGTACTAGTTTCCCTGACATATTTGAAGAAGAGTGCTTTATTATATGCATTTTTATGAATATGTAGCTTAAGCACCATCAAGTGCCTTGCACAGATCCCCACCAATATGAACTCTGTTAATGCTCTGCAGGTTTTGCAAGGTAACATCACGTCCATCCATCGTCCCTAAGACATCCTACCGGTCAGTTTCCGACATTCATGATTTACTACCAGTCATTTACAGAGATCAAAGGTAGCTGCATCATGCCAAAAGCACTGTATTTGCACATCAAGTACAGTCTCTTACCAGAAATGTGTCTGGTATATAAATGATCTAGTAAAAGTGCCTTATTAGTCAGTTATAAGCAGTTCTCTACTTGTAATTCAGTAACTACTACCTTGGGTTATTAACACAATATAAAATAGATTCTGTTTCTCTTTCAATTGAAAGATCTAAAATTCCTTCTAATTTTGATTTTAAATGCTAAAGTTTACCAAATCATGATTTGAAAATCACAATGGAAGAAATGCCTTGAAATAATTTTATTAGAATAAATTTTACAAGCTAACCTGTCTTTATGTGGGAAATAGCTAACCTAAAAAGTGTGCAGTTTTTGCTTCTTTATTTTTTGTTTCCAAAGGATGTAAAACAAAATCTTCTTCATTCTTTGACGTTGTCACAAAAAAAAAAAAAAAAGTAAGGTAACTGCTGGCAAGATCCTGCAATTAAACATATATGAGCAAGTGAATCTCAACAGTGACTTGCAGAAAACCAACAGTACTGCCTTGTTGCTGTAGTTACAACTTCTAGCAAGGCCACAACTCATCAGCTGTAGGTGTCTCCAACAGAAATCTCAGCCCATGAGTCTATAAATACAGCGTACCTTATTTTCATACAGTATAATGAGAACAGCACCAGTCACTTTTTCCTCTTTTCCTTACAGATGCTGACTATGCTGGAAGCACCAGTCAGTCAGACCACATGTTGGTTCCACAACTGCCACCAATAAAACGTTGTGGCTAAATCCCCTGATATTAACTTGCTGATATGAGCAGCTCCAGATCTTCCACTGGGGGCCATATGTGCAGGATGTGCTAATACTCAAAAAACCCGCAGTCTGTTGAACCAGCAAGTTTTGATTACTATTACAGCTGGATTTTTATGTGCTAATTAGTTTCACAAATTCAACGTTTGCACATTTCAACAGATTCCTGCATAGGGCAAACAACCAAAATCACACTGACAGGATGATCACTTTTGTTTTTCTCGGCTTTCTACTGCTGGACTCCTCACATCAACTTTTACTTGTTTTCAGGGCAGCCTGTTGCCTTGGAACTGCTTATTCTTTAAATAATTTGATAAATAACCTTTAGAATTTGCTACATTTTAATAATTTGATGAAGCGTTTCCTGTGACAAATGCTACACACAAGCACACTGGCAGGCGCTTCACCTGAGGCAGGCAGCGCAGGCCGCAGTGCCTGACCAGGCCGCTCGCAGCGAGGCACGCTGCTCTCACACCCCAGCTGCTGCGGCGGGACTTCCCAGATCCCAGGGGTTTGCCTCAGGAAGGCTTTAGCTCCTCTGGACCGCTTGACATGAGGCAGAAGCACTATAGCTTCTATAGAAAACCCTGGCTTTGCTTGCTTGGAAACACCCTGCAGTAGCAACCCCACTACAAATGTTATGTGACTAAGGCACTGGGTTAGGAATAAGTAACATACGACCTTATTTTCCAAAGCCCCCAGCCCTCTTCTGAGACAAAAGGCAGGTACAGGACATCAACATTTCTGATTAGAAGACATTTCTTGTCTTCCAGGGCCTCTGCTTTCTATCTGTACATTAGGATAAGACATCTCAGACAAATAGGAGTGTTGCAAATGCGTTCATTAATGTTTATGAGACAGTTTCATACTTAGGTGTTGAAGATATCTAAGGACTGCGAAAGATATTGTTATCTATCTGTTTGGTTAGAGATCTAATTTCTATTATCTTCCTTCTCGTGGTTAGACACCAGGTTCCAGCCCCAGAACTGTTCTGCTGAGCGCTGCTATCTACTATTTTGCTCAGTGTTTTAAATTAATCCACTTCAGTTCTGGTCTAGACTGCCACCATCAGCATTGCTACATATCCCATTAGGCAGCTACAGCAATGATTTATTATTTAATGACAGCAATGTGGCAGAAGTGCTGGCGTTATGTTTCTTAATATCTATTAAGAGTTCAATAAAACAATCTGCTGAAGGTCTTCTTGTTTCTCTGATGTACAAAGATATTTTCTACAGATAATATAGCAGATCACACAGTAGTAAGTATGAATCTCAGTAGGAAACTTCCATGCTTTGTTTCAAATCTGTCAACATTTTTCATGTATCTCCTACGAAACTATTTACTGTCTTTTCCTCCCTCCAAATTAAATACAGTTAATACATTCTAAAAGACTTAGAACGGAAAAGGGATATTCAGGATCACAGAAATTAGGACTTCACAGTAGTAAGACCCACAATACTGAACTCATTGCCAGAAGGATTAAAGCTGACTGTCAACTTTACTACATCCAGAACAAAACGCAAAACCTGCTTCTCCAGCACAACTTCCTCAAAATAAATTATTCTTATAGAAAATCTTTATTCTGCTCAAATATGTTCCTGTCTTCTGAAAAGCCAGAGGAAAAAAAAAAAAAAAGAGACGTACATATAATTTAAACTTGCGTGTGCATACACACTTTCAGAATAGTCAGATTCCATAATAAAAGAGTACAAGAAAGACAGTGGAAAAAAACACAAAAAATTTAAGCTCCAAATTCCACCTTTTCTAGACCCAGCTATAATTTTCTTGCATCCCAGTCATCCATATGAAAAGAACCCACAAAAACCCAAGGAATGAGATTTTTGCTTTGAATATTCATCAGATGTTTGTCACCATAGCAAGCCTCTGTGATCTCTCTCTAAAGAAATGATACCTGTAAAGGTACATCTTCAAAAGAAGGGAAGTTTCCAGATACAAGTGACTTTCAATATGGTGCTGCTACTTGCAGAGTCACTAGCTTTCTGTGCCTCAATTTCCCCACCGCAAAATGAAACTGGTAAAAGATATTCTGCTCAGATAGCACTAGTGTTACTTTGTGAATAATATGTAATTTAGAACTCATAAATTAAGAATTTTAAACACAGCTTGACCTCTTGGATAGGGACTGCAATCTAAATAAAAGACAGAATTAGAATATTCTACTTTTTAGCAATAACCAGTCAACCCAAACATATGATAGTTACCGTGAAAGCTTTGTTTAGAAAATAAGGGTAATAATGCCTCTTACATATGACAGCATCACTGAAGAATACCAGCAGTTTAGTGGGGACACACCCAGTACGCACAATACAAATGCAATTATAACAGCTTAATTCACTACACAAATCCTCAAGATTTGTGGTGAATTAACCATAATATTTCTTTACTCTTCAGATATTTTAACTTACTTCTTAAAGCACATCAGTAACGTGTTCCTCTCTGATGATCTACTCTGACTACCCTACCCATTAGCACGTACATCTTTCAAGATGGGTATGTACTGGTCTGTATTTATATCTTACAAATTGAAGTGTAATGTGACAGCTGAAACTTGGTGGGAAACGAGAGATTCTCCCTCTCACAGGCCAGATGCTGTTGATCCCCAAAATCTTGCTTATGTGCAAGGCAGGAGCTTCCAGCTGTAAGCAAGGGCAGACCTCAGTGGGCACTGGCAGCAACTGCTTCTCGCAGATGCCTCTTCTCAAGATGCCACCGCTCCGGGCTGTCAGACCTCAGCCCTTTGCCAGCCCTGCTCTGTGCCACTCTCAAGGCGCCTGCTCACACATCATCTTTCGTACCGGTGTGGTGGGTTGTTAATCCCTGCATTAGTGCTTCTCAGTATGAATTGTATTTTAAACTTCATTTCCTTGTGACAAAGCAAATATGATTAGGAGTCTAAAGATAAGCACTCTCTTTTACTCTAGGATTTAGCAACCCAGATTGATCAAACCATCACTGCTCTCCCTTTCACGCCCCCCTCTCCTTTTTCAATATAATACCTTTAACTCGGTGAAGAACCATCCAGAAGAAAACGCTTCATTGCCTTCCTATTCCTAATCTGTCCCAGTAATCACCGCGCATGCTTTCTTGAGGTACCTGTAGCTCTATAGGCAGCACACCAATGATTTCTGGAACACTCTGACAACTAGGAATTTTCACCCAAGAGATCACTGATAAAGTACAAGCTCCCAACAGCTAAGCCACCTCTCTTTATTTGATTCCCACTTTTGTTTTGTGATGAACTGGCTGTTACTACCTAACTATTCAAGCCTTGAGTTTTACAACGCTGTGTGTAATCCATAAACAGGGAGTACCTTGAACTGCAATACTTTTTCCAACTGAAAACAGTCCTTATTTACATCTTTATTATTATTATTGTTTTGCACTTTGTTTGACTTTGATTACATAAGGAGTAGCTCCGCGTACTACCTGGTCCATGAATTGGTTAGCTTAATTAATACATTGATTTGGAGTGTTCCTTTCTATTTCATATATACACACCTAGCACTGCATGCAGAGCACTTACACATTTGATCTTCAACCTTGATGCTGAATATTTTAAAATTGCCTTAAGGGTGTAGATGTTACATTTCATTTTAAATAATAACCGAGTGTCCAAAGCTGGCAGGCAAATTCACAAATTCTAGCTTTAAGACACAATTTGCTTTGAGTAGAAAGTAAAAGGGTCTGCACAAAGTCTTTCTTTAACCATTTTATAGTCCGATTGTCTCCACTGATTTAAAAAGAAAAAAGGGGGCTGTATCATGTGCAGTTGACAGAAGTACTAAAATCACTACTTTCAGCAATGTGAAAGGGTGCCAAAGCATTGAAAACATCTATCCTCACAGTGTGATTACAGGCCATTCAGATAGTTCAGCTGCCACTGACACCAGTCTGGAATACCTGAAGGCATTCTGAACCTGCAAAAACTTATCTGTGACTCCAGGAAGAGAGGCCTAAATAACCTGGGGAATAAGAATGGGAAAAATCTCTGGATTCAAACTTAAAAACTGTATTTTTAAAAGTTATGTACTCAGCTTTAGCTTAATGACAACGTTCTTGGAGGAAACCCCTAGTGAGCTACATACCTGAGAAAGTTTGGAGAGCTCTCCAATACTTATAGTCTCCTGCACTGTCTCTAAGAAATCTACTTCAGAATCTGACATATCTAATGAAATGGGACCAGTTTTGTAGCCACAAAACCTGGCTGTCTATTGGCAATTCTAAGATATTTCTCATTTATCATCCTAATTTTCCTAGCATAAACAAGTGGAACTCATCCAGACAAAATTAGAGCAAATCCAACAACTTATGTTTTTTTGATTGTTTGTTTTTATTTATTTCCCATACAACTCTTAGACCTTCAAGAATGTGGCTAATCCACAAACTGCTGTGCAGAAGTGGTGAGCATGAGAATTATTACTGATCCAAAAGGACAGCACAACTTTGTTCCAGAATAAAACTTATCTTACACCAAGTATAAAAATCAGTCTTTTTTCCTAACTAGGAAATATGGAAATTATTACAAAACAGAAACAAAATTTAATGTACTTCTTCCCTACACTTCGGATACTCCAAACTGTCAAGCCGAATTATATAAGGGTTGTTATCATACTGCTTTGTATGTAGAATATCATAAATGAGAAGACTTGAGGATGATGATTGGGTAGGGCAAAAATATTTGAATAGGGCTCGATCTTTCCTTTTTTTATTTTTCTAAAACACCCTCCTCCCCCTTTTTTGCCTTAATTTGCACTTACTTTCAGAGAGCATAGTATATCAGTATCTTTTAAAAAAAAGCATCTACCATATTGTTATACAGTATAGTGGATCTTGAAATACAAGTAAATAGTTCCCACTAAAGCTGACTTAAATGGCTTACACATACTGAGCACAGCATTTTACAAAGTTTTATAGACTGATACTAACAAATAGATATACACTAGATGTGTTTTCAAAGGTTCTGCTGGCAGCTTTCTTTTAATGGCTATCAGGTTTCTCATTAGTTCCATTTTTCATTACCAACACTTCAACTAACCCAGGCCTGTTATGTTGTGCCAAATATAGTTATCCAGGTGAGTATGAAAGCAAAGTGGCAACCTTGCACTGAGAATATAACACAGAAGTTGCAATCACAAGGAATTAAGTATTTAAATTGCTGAGAATTATGGCTTCTAACTTAGCTTTGTTAAGACAGATATTTACAAAATACACAGGCAATTCTTCTGATTTCCTAAGATATCTTTTAGAAAATATTTGGACTTATTCTTTATAAATTGATCAAAACATTTCAAGATTCCTTCAGAGCTGTCATAAGCATAAAGCTAAGTGGCACACAGATTGATCACTGGATGCAGTCTTCCATCTTCAGGTCACAGAACAAGTTCTGTTCAGGTTGCTAGAATCACATGTTTGACTCTATTAAAATTTGCAAAACGCATTTAAAAAACCCAAACTTTACAAACACATTACTCTTCTTGCTTGCTCTATTTTATGTTGATGAATAATACATATAAAAGGTAAGGTAAAGGCCTGTGATAGGAATGAAATAGCTGGGATTTCCTAGAACTGTATAGACAATTATCAAGATGGATGTCTCTATGACTATTTTAAAAAGGTCACTTCAGCAAGGTTTCAATGGAAACAACAAACAGAAGAACAAATCCTATTCCGACATCATGTTGACAACTTTGATGAATAGTGTTGTGCAGAATAAGTACAATCTAAAGCCAAATATGTCAATGGCATTAAAGAGGTGAAGAAATGGTGCATTTCAAGAGGCAAAGAGCAAAACAAATTTAGAAAGAAATTGTATTTAGAAATGTCATATTGGGAGCTTAAAACAAAAAAAAATGATAACTTAAAAAAGTTGATAGTGTCCTTTTAAGAAGTACCATATCTTGTGGTAAAGTTAGATGGTTCTTGGAATGCAATCCATAATTTTCAGTAACAGCCTTCTGCAAAAAATGGCAATAAACCTTTGTTGAAGTCTTCTAAGGTATATCCTTAAGATATATAGCAACTCTGAATTTGTCTAGATGATAATTCATCATACTGACTGAATTTCTAAATATGCTATAAAAAAAGATTGTCTAAAAAGGTACAGAATGTTTATCATTACAATAAGTCTTGATGGTGGCAGCCTAGTCTCTTAGCAGAGTATCTTTGGGAAAAAAATGTCAAAGGACATTATGGTTCCTACATTATAACAACAGAAGCATCAACATTTTCAAAGAAAAACACAGTAGGTAGTTGTTAGATGTAGTGCAATGCTGTTTGAACAGCAACTTTGATGGACTCACTTTGCTCACTTAACCTGGTCGTATAAGGCATTATCAACTCCCCAAAAGCAAGTTGGCTATATAAATGAGAGAGAATTAAGCTCTGTAACCCTACCAAAGTTTTTCTGAATTTATAACCACACAAAGAAATCTACGCAATTCTTGGCTCTTATTTTGAATGTTCTGAAGACTTTCAGAACAAACTTTCAGGCAAGTATCTACCAAGTTCCCAGTAGGTTCAACACATCATCACAACTGAAACAGCTACTTGCTACCCCTACGCACACTCGAAATCCAACTATTTATGGCTTGCTGTTCATGATGAAGGCCTTCTAAAAGAGAGAACACTTTAGGAAGACAGTGCCGTGACACTTCTGGAAACTACTGTTCGTGTTGTACAGATTCCAGGTTATACAAACCACTATTTTTTTCATACATGCAACCACTTTTTTTAATGTAAGATACCGTTCCAGCTTACTTTTTTTTTTTTTTTACACGTGCATATTTTTATTTTATCTTTTATATATATAAATAAGCAGATATACAAGCATGTACATTCCTTGTTAAAAACAACAGGACATGCATGTATACATACTGTGCCAAAGTACAACCCTGGCTGTTTTGTTCTGACTCGAACTGGACTCATTGCATGTAATTGTGCAGACTGCCAAGTACAGCAGGCTATCACTGGCAGCTTAGCATTCCTTTGCCTCAGGAGAATCGATTCTTTCTGATGTTTCTCCAGGCAATTTCCTTGCACACAGCTTGTTCTTTCAGGAGTATATGAGAACTTGAGCAGGGAAGCTTTTGATAGTGCAGAAGACAGTGGTAACTCAGAGTCATTAAGGATGTCTGCCCAGCTTGTGAAGGCCACAAACATGTTATTCCATTTTTACCTCATTTACTGTAAGGTAGAAGAACCAAACAGTATCCACTAGATCAAAATTCATACAAATTGGACTCTGTACGTGCCAAATAGATATGCCATGATGGATTAATCATTTTTTTTCTCACAAAAATCACTCCCTCACAGATACTGTACCCTGTGTCTACCACAGAATGGCAGGCTTCTACATGCTGGTGGGCTACTACAACATAAACTCGGAAATTCTACATTGGCATTTTAAAACAATTTTTTATTCAATGATCTAAAAGCTCTTTACCAAGTAGGACTACGTTAATGATCTCTTCTTACCTCCATGGTATAGAAAGGTAAATGTTATGCTCAGTGTCAGAGTCAATTTCCTTGATCTAGTTCTTTAGTGCCATAGTCACAGACCAGTAAAAATGCTGCTGCTGTTGATATTCCAGGAAGGTACCTGGGAATTCAGCTGTTTCTGCTCATTTCTAGCTGCATGCTTCTAGTACATATCTATTCTTGATATCCCATTTGAGCAACCTGAGATAGCTACACCTGTTAAGAAAGTGAAGATCTTTCAACTTTTTACAGAATAATAATAATGTTTAAATTATGTGGATTAATGTTTCTGGTTTCTTCCCAATGTACTACCTCTATTAATAGGTCATTTGTATTGTGTGATACAATATATTTGTTTCTACTCACTTTTCTTCTCTGGCATTAAACACTAAGATAATTGAAAGAAAAGGATCAGAACCTAGAAGATCATGTTCATGATGTATATTCTTGTCACTGACATGAATTAGTGCCGCTGCTCATAAGCTAATTTTCTAGCAATACAATTTTATTTACTCACCACAAGCATACACAGAAAGTAACAAACCATTAAGTTTTAACACACTTCACATCCTACAACAGTGAATTAAAGAAACTGAAGACATTTTCCACTGATTTTGAAAAAAAAAAAAAAAAAGAAAAGAAAGAAAAAGAAGCAAAGGGCTCACATTATCAACACGCTGGAGATTACCCAGAAAATTATTTGCAGGGAAAGTTATTATTAAAACATACAACTACACTCATAGACAGTACAACTAAAAAGACTACTAATGAATCAATAGTTTGTTGTTTTTATAACTTGGCTAAAAATTGTGGTGTTGCAGAATTACATTTTGGAGTGGGGAAGCATGCACATTAAAACACACCAGTACTTAGCAGCTATTTGTTTATTCTTTTGTTCCTGAAACTGCATAGGAAATTACTACCTGTCTGTGGCAACTGGCAATTACGAGCAAAAAAGAAGAAAAAGTAAATGTTACATTACTAAAATGGAAGTAGGCCTTTAACAAAACAAATAGAGCAGCCACAGCATGCAAGTTACTACAGATGTTCAGTTTATTTAAGCAGAATATTGTGTCATATAGGTGACAATGAATGTTTTGGGCAGCTTGTAATGTATGGTACAACCATGTTAAACAGCAAGTGAAGATGTAGTAGGTGATACTCAGGTAAATACTGTAGTGGCTTCACAGTCCCAAAGCCTTTCACAGCAACACAACGCCATAGCTCCATAGAGGTTAAAAACCATTGCGGCTTTAGATTTTAAGTACTGGGCAAAGAAACACTTCACTTGCGGAAATCTAAAGCTGCAAAACTTGGTACACTGCATTTGCCCCGTGCCATTTTCACAGGCACTAACAGCATGTTAGGCTCTACTGTCTTCAACTCTGCCAAAATTGATATATCAGACTTCAAGTGGGTTTAAATATTTATATCTAGATCTGCTGTTTTCAGGCTCTGCACAGATTTAACTGCATTTAGTTTTTACTCTGGTAATTTCTGTGCACGCTCTAAACTCAAGTACGCCAGATGTTTAAATGCCACAGAGGATTATTATTACTTATTTAGTTACATAGATCCATTCCTCATGCATGCAGATGCCTCACAAGAAAGTAGAGCAAAGCCACCTTCCAGAGGGGGTAACACCTCCTCTTGATGAGGCTCGTAGCGAGAGACTTGCCAGTTCCACGTTCTAGATATCACTCTGCCACTGGCTCATTCCGCAAACTTCTGTCAGCATTCTCAGCAGTGAGCTCATAAATTAAAAATGTTCAGATTTTCACAGGCGAAACGTACGTAGCCATGTTTTAAAATGTTGGCCTTCCTTCTAACTCATGTTGCAAAAGGAATCAAAATATTTAAGGGAACTATACTGTAAAATGTCAGTTGTTATATAAATGTAAAAATACAGAACTTAGCAAAAAATCCCAAGCAAACAAGACTGAAATTTTGATTTAAAAACAGATTTTTATGCACTAATCTCCTACTAGAAAGATCTCCTTCCAAGGTGGTTTGACCATACAAATACCACCTTTCCTATTAAAACCCTATTTACTGACCATATAGAGGTGATTTTAAACAAACTCAAACAAAAAGGATAGCAAAAGACACTCTCACTAGCTTATTGATACAATACGGACAGGGGAGATGCACAGCTTAATCAAAGTTTAAATTTAAAGTATAGGCATGAACTTATTCCTATAAAATATCAAATTTCTGATAAATGCTTAGGCTGAAAAAAAACAGAACTTAGGCTCAAAGAAACAAGAACTTTAAGAAATAACAGGATAATATAACAAAATGGAAAAAAATAAGAAATAAAAGAAAGAAAGCAGAGATACTGAACTTACAATTACTGTGGCACTTGACTTTACATTTTACAGAATACCAGTGAACTGGTGCCCTATCACAGGGCACTACAGGCACGAGGATTCTGGACACCCTCAAGTTACTATCAAAGCTTGAATTCTCTACCCGAAAAGAACACCTTGGCCAGCCTGGCCCAGTGTCATATTTTCTGCTGCAGAGTCCTGACTTCCTTTTCCTTTACAAAAGAATGTACTCCTGATCTTGCATGCTGTTACTTCTGTCATTAATATCCAGCCATCATCTAGACAAAAAAGTTGGCAGTACATTGGGAATGACATTATACAAGCATATATTAAATACAGAATATTTGTACCAGAGTGGTCAATATAAAAGACTATCCCATGCTTTTAGGACTTTCTCCAAATCTGTGAACTGGAACCACAACAAAAATTCAGAAAGAAACGATGGCCCATAGCAATGCATTTCTGATCAACAGAATGCTGATTGTAGCACCGACACAATTTAGCTGCAGAACAACACTGTCTTTCCAGATATGAATTTCAACTCACAAGATCAATGCTTTATTAAAGCAGAAGGAAGTAACTTGGTAAGACTTTGCCTTGCTAAGCAATCATATAAATCAGATCTGTTTGAGAAAACCCATTAGATGGGCAGTAAAGTAATACGTTGTCTGGAAAGGAATGAGAATTTGCTATTAAACGAGCATTCTCTCTATCTCTGGCAAAAGGAGCCTAGGCACAACAGACATCCAACATGATATCACTGTTGTGAGGTTGGACTGTCACTTTTTCTGAAGTGTACCTAGACAATGAGGGCCTAGACCTTAAACTACATTTTGCTTATGGGACATCATCAGTTTGGTGCTCTCAGATACGGTAGATACAGGTTGCATCTATATTGGTGGTTTAGTTCAGATTAGGTTCTTCTAAAGTAAATAATTGTAGGATGTAAAACGGACCCCATGGGATCAGATCAGAGCCAGTCTGATGCCCTGGAATACATATCCTGTGAACACCAGCCTCTGAGCACCAGCTCTACACCTCGGTAGTTTCTGATGTAGACAGACACAATGAATCAGTCTAACAAATGAAGACAAGCAGGAAGAAGATATGCGGAAAAACAGTATTCTAGAGTTTTGTTAATAGAACATTGATTCTGCAACTGATAGCAAACAGAGGACAGTTGCAACCATGCAGATACTAAAATCAAGAACAATTCTTTCACCAAGAGTTACAGACTTAGGATCATTACTATTCATAATCATTTCATTATTTGTTGCTTACTGTAAATTCCAAGTCATATTTTTACATGGCAAAAATAAACTGTCTGCACTATGATCTTTCATTTATGTCCAGTTAGGCTGTGGTAAGTCTGCAGGACAGGCATTCTAGGACACAGTTCTGATCTCACTATGATAACCACATGAACTCCAAAAATATGTTTTTTATTTATTCTAAAAAGCATTTAAAAAAACACCCAAAACAAAAAAATATAATTATGCTCCAAACAGAAGACTGTTTCATAATATCAACTTTTTGTGAGACACCATTACATCCAGAGACAATGCTAATTCCATCACCCTTTTCATTACTTGAAAATTCTCCAATAACCTGTAGGACTGGGCAGTGAATATCACGTTGCCTTTCAACTTCAGCTCTATCGTCAACACAACACAAGCTGCAAAAGAGTGACAACTCCTGTTTATCCAAAATATCTGCTCTTTTAGCGTCATATCTCAGAAGACAAAAGGCTTCTTCCACCTGAAGTAAACTTGTGCACGCGCTGTTTGGGAACCATGAAAGCGTAGCAGCTGCTGCAGACGAACACCATCTCCTGTGCCAATACATCAGAAATACTGTGCCACTTTTTGGTCCAGTAGTGGCTGAAACACCGGCTCTAGAATAGCTCACAAACACACACGTTCTTATTTTATGAAGTCTAAACACTGACATTAGCAACTTACTAAAGTATCTCACCCTCTTATCCAGATACAAATATCTGTAATAAAACTGTGGGCTAGGACTAGCTTTTCTCTCTTTTTTTTTTTTTCCTCCCATCATTAAATCTCTATTGCCATCTAATCCAAAGCAGAACTGGTATGCTTTCTTCAGATTGAGCATGAAGACAAAACATGTATCTAACGATGACACAGTGTAGTCCTCCTAGAAAAGTTAACTATGTGGCTTTTCAGAGGACCAGATAAAATTCCTTATGCTTTATCTCAGTACGTTTGAGAAGCAGAACTTTCATGTACCCCACAGGTATTAGTACTTAACAGCTAGACAAACAATGTGAGAGATGCAGAAGTGGTAACACTGGCAGTATAGCAGAACCAGGACTGGAGCTATGGTAGGATCTCAATGAAGCTTGTAGTAACGTGAAGCTCTTACACAGATGACAACAGTAGTTCTTTGTTACCCAAGTGAGCACAACTATGCCACAGTCTACTGCACTGCACAAAGTGTCAGTATCCTCCCTCCCTTTAATGCAAAGGAATTAAATTATCTACATAAGATATTTCCAAGTTATTTTTGCAAGTAATGAGTAGTTCACACTGCTATAATCATTTGTTGACCATGTTCTAATCACTAGCATTTGTGATCTAGCAGGACAAGAATGCCGTCTCTGAAGAAATTGTACAAATGTTTAAAAGAAGGGCAACCAAGTAGTGTTTGAAAATGTGTTTGCATCACTCAGCAGACACATCTTAGTTACAAGTGGCTTGTTCTGAAGTCTACCTGAGCTGTTCTGTGGGTCATGGTGCCACCTAGGGGAAAGCTGGAAAAGACCAAGAAGCATAGTCACAGAGAAGACAGCAGCATTAAATTAACAAAACTCTTAAAATTTGGTCCAGCTCACCTAACTCTAAGAAATGAAGAGTGCATATTAAACAAAACCTATATATCACCAAGAAAAAAAAACTACTTCTTTTGTATTTCTATTACTAGGTCAAAAATTCCACAATCACATAAAACAAAGTGCTTGTGGGGGAAAAACATTTTGACCATTTAACTCTGAACCAAAAGGCTTTATGCAAATAAAACATTTGACATTCAGCAGCCAATATTAATAGTGCATCATCAGCATACGCTGCACATTACGTGCTCACGATTATTTGTGAAAATTGCAGCCCCATGCCATACGTGATGGTGATCAAACATGTAATACTAGAAGATCCTGTAAAGTTCATCTCCAGTATTAGTGACACTAGAACCAGTGCCCAAAAGGCCTTTACATCACCAAGGTTCTGAGCACCACTCGATCTTGAAATAATGGACCTTAAGCAAATTCTTAATCATTAATTCTGCAGTTGAAAGGCCAAAATGGTAGGTGAAATGTGCAGAATGTCAGAAATGAATCTAAAGCTACTGTTCCAAGTACCTTCTTTCTGACAGCAAAGCCACAATAAGAGATTCATGCCCTCTCCACACACATGTTTTCACCCAACTTTTAGGGACTGTTGTGAGCAGGATCAGTGAAAGGATCAATGTTAAAAACGTCCCTGCTGGGTAAAAAAAGAAAAATAATGATAATTTTAAAAGCATGTGGAACCAAACCCTTTTGCCATTGTTTCACATATACTTTGAGCTAGCAGTAAATGGCAGTGAGAATGAAAGCCAGAGTAAAACTACGGGAAAGAGGGTAAATGTAGAAGGTTGGTAGAGCTCCTTAACATGGAATTGCTGCCAAAAGAATACCAAATCACGCTTCACATTGATGTCCTAAAAGGCAGGAAATAGCATTGGATGTTCACATGTCAGCATGTCCTACCTTCTTGTGAATGACTATTATCAAATAGTGACCACTCGGTACAAATAATTGTATTGTGCTGTATTGTATTTCATGGTTTATTAACACCTGAAATTTCAGTTCTGTCCTCCGGTAGCCTGGAACATACAGCACCGCATCCTTAGAGTTCATTTCAGAAGTGGGTAACTGATCATCAAGTATCTTGACCTGATTTTGACCCAAGATATCCCAGCACATATTGCTGTGTACTGAATCATGTAAAATCAGCTACTAAGCAAATTTGACAGGAAACTCAGCAATGCTTGCCTATCTAGATGAGATCAGACCTGAGTCCTTATAAATGATGTACTAGGCATCATTTTAGCTCCAGAGAAAGCAGTAACACATTCTGCAACGAGAATTTTGCAGTCTTTATACTACCATAAAATTAAAATAAGGGATACCCTAAGGAAAGCAAATTTAGAGATGCTGAAATGAAGTATACTTTACAGAAATGTAGACCAAACTTGTAGAATTTCCTGTTGTTGAGATTATCATGTCAAATACTGTGCTGAGGTTAGATAATTTGGGATTGGTGTTAGCATGTGAAAAAGCCACAGTAGCCAAAATTATGTGGATAAACTCAGATAAACTAATTATGCTGTGGAAAAATACCAAAAGTAAATACGAGAAAAAGCATGAAAGCTCATTACATACTTGCAACTCTAAACAGATTCAACAGGTTCCTCAACTAACCATGCATATCTAGTGAGATGGAAACAGCTCAAAGCTAAAGGACATTTAAAATAATAACCCTGTAAAAACTACAATGACCTTAAATTCATGCCATCTATTACCTTCTCTTGTCATTATGACATTGTATAAAGTACTAGAATGACTCCATCTGGAACATTTTGAACACAGTATTAGAAATATCCGGGAAAAAAAGGATTATGAGAACAGTAGGAACTTCAGAAAATGGTAGTAAGAAAAACAAGGTCTCCACAGTTAAACTCTATCAGCCATAAAATAATTCAGAATACAAAACAATCACTGAAGGTCTATTTGAAGTGTTCACCAAAAACAGCTACCATAAAAACTACCTGACGGGCTTATAATCAGAAAAGAATCATCTAACCATGCTGACCAGTGCAGTTACAGAATACCACAGTTACAGGCAAAGCTTTACTGGTAAACAGCTGTTATTCACAAAGTGATAGACCTGGACAAAAACATCCTTTTAATCTTACCTTTAGCTGCATGAAGTCCTGCTGCCTTTCTTAACTAAAGGAACAGCCGATCTCTCTTTCAGTGGAATTCTAGCAGATTTCTCTTCTCTTCCAACCTTCGAGATCCTGCGATTGATAAAATCATTTTGAGATTTCTCACAGTTTAAGATGTGCTTTAACAGAGCACCAAAAGACACTGAAATAAGGATTCAAAATCAGGATTTGATGTTGGTGAACATTCTCTTTCCCCTTTGTAAATCTTACTTATTTTTCCCTTCAGTCTCTCCCAGATTTCCCCCTTTGTCCTCTTGCCTGTTTCTTTATTTCTACTGCAAATTCACTCCTTTTTGTGAATATTCTTTCCTCCTTTTTTTCTTTTTCAAAGATGCTACATGCATGGAAGAACTCCCCAAATACTTCTCATATTTATAACCTTAAATGCTGGATGGCTCCAGCTATATACAGATACAATTGCATTTCGTATCTTCTGTATGTGCAGAAATTCAGACAGGATCTCAACTGCTTAACCTGCAGTATCAGTAGCACTTTTCACAGCATCAGGAGGTGTCTTAAGAAGGTCACTTTATTTGTCTATGACAAATTAGCTGTTAAAACAGCTGTGTACTCAGATGCAAAATATATGTTGGTTAACCCATTCAAAGTCAACAATTATGGTGGGAGCATACATCTGTTTCAATCCCCTTCTGTTCCAAGTTATCCTTTCCTGTGAAATCACTGATTTTCCTCGTATTCACCAGGCCTCCACATATTACAGCTCCCTATTCCACGGGATGGCCTACCAGGGCCAAACTAGCAAAGAGAAAACTTCTATTATCAAACAGTAACTGTGCGGTTCAAAATATAAGTATTAGAAATGCTAAGAGTGATGCAAAACATTCATTTTTAACCGGCAACAGCATACAAGTCAGATTCCGCAGAACAAGCAGGGTTGAATGAAACCATTCGGGGAAGTTTTGTCAAAAACGAGCGATAGGGGGGCACCGCCCGAGGCAGCCTTGGGCGGGGCGCGGTGCCGCGGGACACCCCGCTCCCTGCTCCCCGCTCCCCGCAGCGAGCGCCAGGGCCGGCCCCGGGAGCCAGGCTCCCCGGGAGCGCCTTCAGCGGGCTCGAACCGCTACCCTCTGGGAGAAAGCCGCTCTTTTTGTGGAATTAAAAATAATAACTAAAAATAAAAAGAAGAAAACACATGTAAGAGGGTGCCGGCCTCTTCCCCTCGGCTTACCCCGCCG
>VXAA01002046.1:433081-447906 GCA_013399115.1 Anseranas semipalmata
GGCGGGGCTCCCCGCTGAGGTGGAGGTGTTGTGCTCAGGTGTTCGTGCAGCGCCGCCCCGCAAGGCGCCCAAAGCGCTGAAGGCGGTCATGGAGCTTCGTCCTCGGGCCGTACGCCTGCCCGGCGGCACGCAGGTGCCATGGCAGTCCCTCTTCTGTGCACATGGCTTCAGGAGCTTGGTCCTGGTCTGGTTTTGCGGAAGCTGCCTGTACAGCGCGTTTCCTTGTTACTCTAGATACGAATCGGTGTACAGCAGGAAAAAAAACAAAATGCAAAAAATAATAATCATAAAAAAAGGAAATATCATTCTCAAAAGGTTGAGAACTACTTTCAGTATGTATTCTGGAACTGATCACATCAGCCTTTGAAACGTCCCTGCATCAGGATGAATGTTGAAAATTGTGCAGATAAGAGCTGCAAGAGTGATTAAAGGCTCAGAAGAAGAAATGTCATAAGGAATTGAGTGCCTCTGTTTCAAAGACACTGAGATCACTTAATTACTCCCTGTAAGTACCTTCATGGACAGAAAATATTAGCTACTAAAAGACGTCAGCCAAGTTAGGAAAGGTATAAAAGAACTTTTGGTATAAAAGGTATAAAGGTACCTTTTAAGGAAAGATAACTGGTAAGGGGGACATAAAGCGGTTAAAAATGAGAGCACTTTTTTTTTCTTAAGTGAAACTAATTACCTGTTGGAACAAATGACTCTTAGAAACAGATTTTCCATTTTTAAATGAAGTCTGGGTGCCGGTCCAGAAGATATATGCTAATCAAACTCAAGTCAATGGGCTTGACAGTAACAACAGTTATGAAATTATATAGCAGGTCAAGACAGATTATATGAGTCTATATCACGATAGATTATCTGATGATTCTTTCTGAACTTAAAATTCCCATAGCTCCTCACTGATCAAGATTGCATTGCAAGTGAAATGCTAATAAAAGAAAAAGCAATCATATCTTGTCCTCTTGAGCTTTCTAGCTCCACCTACAAAGATAAGAAAAAGAACTGAAAAGTAAATGGTCTAAGTCTTCGTGCAGTGCTAAAAAGGGCTGCTAATTTATACCAGCTAAGAAGCTAGGCTTTTGTACAGTGTGCTAATTTATTAAAAGCTGTAGCTAGTTGTAGCCCTTGACAGCATTCATCACCTAATATGAATCAATCAAAAAAATGGGATTCATCTAGAAATATTTGGCAAATTGCAGGTGCAATTTTAACCCTGTTGGCAACAGCACAAATACCTGACAGACTTCCACACCAGGAGCTTTCCGCATAGTGTTTTCAACTCCAATAAGGCAAGGGTATGTCAAAGCGTATGAGATAGCAAGGACAGGCTGGCACAAGTAATGGCACTGGGGAGGGTGTGCAAGGAGCCTGGCAAGCATTTAGGATGAGAGAGAAGTGTGAAAACGCAATGGAAGAAAAGAGAAGGGAAGGCAAGGCTGAAGGCTAGGCAGTCTCCAGAGGCTGATGAGATAAAAAGGTCCCATATGATAGAACCTGTGGCAGGACAGTACACAAACTTGTAAGGAACCAAAGAGTTACCAGGCTTAAAGAACTGAAAATTAGAACTTTGTTTTTCATTCTGCTTTTTCAAAAGTTTAGCCTTACTAGTTTGGAAAAGAGAACAGTTATGTGTAATGTATTTATTGAAGATAAGATGCATCTTCTGCAACACATAGAGAAGCTACTAGATAAGATAGTACCTGTGGGCATTATCCTCAGCCAGATGCAATTATAAAACAAAGTCAAAATAATATTAACAAGGAATTATCTTAACTTGAGAACTGTTAATGATTTAGAAGCTTAATAAAGCAGCATGCCTGTTCTAAGAATATTCATGAAGGTCTGTAGGAGTAAATCAAGAAAGATTTCTTCTGCAGTTACAATGTTTGGCTGACTGCCCAGGCAGCAAAATTGTTCCTACAGGGGACAAAGAGCTAGAAAATAAATCCCAAGTCACAGAAAACATTAGAGAGACAAAGGTTAAAAAAAAAAAAAAAAAGATAACTGGATAGAAGGAAAACAGCTCTTTGCTGTCAGACCCAACCTGCAGGTGCCACAGCTGAGAAAATCTCCACTTTATCTGCCTCTTCCCTGAAGAAATATATATCAAGTTTAACCCCCTATAGGATAGTGGGCTTTTCCTCAGAGGAAAAGTTAAAATCTGGCTGCTTAGCAGCTGCTGCCAGATCTGACAAACGCTCTGGGTGACTTTGCTTGCAGGGAGAACAGCGGTATTTCACAGGCAGAACAACAAAGCTGGGCTGAGAAGGGGGGAATGCAGCAAGCACAGAGGAGTTGGTGGGAGGAAGGACTTTGCAGGCTGGGCTGGGATTCAGTGGGGGCCCCAGAGGTCTCCCTGGGGTGCAAGTGTCCATGCATCAGACATATCCACAGGTGTGCCAGTGCCTCCCTGCTGCACCCCAGCTTCTCACCCTCGCCTGGGGACATAAAGCCTATGTGCTTAAATTGTCTGTAGCTGTTTTCCTTGCACCCTTTCTTTTCACCACCCTGCTTATCCTTTGTGAGATCTTCTGGTACGTTAGTATGGATGGGGACCATGACCATGTCTGAGCGCAGGCAAGCTGCCCTGGAGGCTGGAGCCAGCAGCAAGCCCTCACAGGTGCTGTGGAGCCCAGGCTGAGTGCATTTGTGTGCATGGCTGTGTATGTAGCCAGGGAAATCACTGCCTGCTTCTGTAGCTGGCAACTCTCAGTAGCATTTCTACTCAGAGCCAGATTAAATGGCTCTGAGTAGAATTTTCATCTCCCTGACTGGTAAGTTTCTTTAAGTAGCTTTTAGCTTGTTCAGATGATCTTCTATTACAGACATTTTATTTGTATCTGGGAAGTTTTGTAAAGTATGGTTATCTTCCATTTGCAGGGCTGCTGTGGGGTTCCAGATCCAAGGGACGCAGTGCAGGGCAGTTCAAGATGTGGCTAGTGAAGGATGTGCGTTCATTTTGGTTTTACCCAGTAAAACAAAAACCAAAAATACATGGTATGCAGACAGCAGGCTCTGATATCAGTCACCTCCATTCAACAGTTCACCTTCAGGTAAATAGCATAGAAATTAAAGTTATTTATTTTCCTGATCTCAGCAATTAGTCCACATGTTCCTTCACAATGCCATCCAGAAGTTTATAATGCTGTGAGAAAACAGCTAACAGTTCATAATAGAGCTGTTAATGAGAAAACGACAGCAATACCTTCTACCCCAGGTAAGACACACAGTCCATCTTTCAATCTGAACTTCATTCCTTCAAGATTTATGATGATCTGTTTGCCTTTCTTCCTGGCTCACAGGAGATAGGATATTGAGACATTATTAATTGTAATATCCTGACCCACCCCCCCCTTAAATTGTCTGTTGAAGCTGTGACTTTCAAATAACCCAAAACTTACTGTATCATTAGCCAAAATTAAATTCCTGTTAAATTCATGGTTAAGTTCAGGTGACATACTCTTGTACTTAAAATAGTGATTCATCTAACTGTAACTTGTGTGCTTGAATACCACAATTTTCTTGTTTTCTGTGTTCCAGTAGATTTCTGTACAAAGTTAGAAATATTATCCATTAATAGCTCTTTTTGCATAGCCACTAGTCTAGACCAGCAGCCTTCCCCTAATCACAAGTGTAAAGTATATTAAAACTTGATTACTCACAAGAAGTGCATACAAAATACTGTCTGTTATTCCTGTGCATACACATCCTCTTGTATGTCTGTTCTGCCAGTGTTCAATGTCTGGCATGATCAAGCCCAAATTACTTGAGCTGAAATGCTCAATTAAACCTGGCTGCCAGAAGATTACAGAGGAGGACTTATCCCACATCGATATGTCACTTCAGTACAGCTCCTTTAAGTTTACTTGGAAATGATTGAGAAAGGGAATACCTTTTTTTTTTTAAAGGTAGGTGAGAGGACACGAGAATGTGCCCCAGACAGTGAAACAGTGGCATTCTACCATAGTTGTGGTTATTGAAGAGCACAATAGTGTGATGACATGAGGACCACATTCTGTAATAATCTGATGTAGTCCTGCTGACAGAAGTGATATTTGTTATTTTTGTTCAAAGATCTTTTAAGTTTACCATGAAAATGTAGGAATTAAAGGCTAGATATTTCATATACAAAAGAAACAGGAGAAAAACTGAGAATATCTTTATTTACATGAAAAGGAAAAATGAAATGCATTTGCTCTTTACTTGATAATCACAATTTGTCTGCTAAGAAAAGCTAGGTGGAAAAGAATATGTATATACATGTCCTTAGAGTTGTTTACCTGAGTGACAGAACTTGCTTTGCTTGCCTAAGGGAACCTCCACAACAGCCACCCAAGGAGTTAACAGTTGCCAGGCTAAATATGCTGGGTAGATAACATGCACTTAGATGGAATAATTTTAAATACCTGCGGTCCTAGTTGTACAATCTCACTGATAACATTATCTGCTTAAATTACTTAAGCTAAAAATTATTGCAGAGTATGTATTTCCAGCTTTTGGGAAGGAAGGCCCTGACTACTCCATTCTTTGTACTTGAAAGGAGCTTAAAAGAGAAGACTCTCAAAAGTTCATTTTTTGGCCTCTATCATGCAACAGATATGTATTATGAGTGAACAAATTTTGAGCAGAAAGGTATATGTACCTTGGGCTGACAGACTGGAGGTTGCAAGGTGACACAGCCGTGTAAGAAGAATCTGTCCCTTCCAGATCTCTTCCTTTCATTCAGAAGTAGCTCCTGGACTAGTCCTTGTCTTTCCATATCTTTCGGCTGAAAAAGCAAGCATCTGATTATCTTCTCATACCCACCTATTCAACTGCATATATTAAAGAGGCCTGTGTGCGAATGAAGTATTTCTATTACATTCCTATGTACCTGAAATGAATTCCTGTAAAGGTGATTGAAAGCTGTTCAGGAGGCTGAAAGTTGTACAAAAAGTAAGCATTCAAAATGTGTACTACTGACAATTAATAACATCTTTTCTTTTGATTTGTCATTGCTCCTGAGCAAAAGCTTCACAAAAAATGTCCTTCGCCAAGCTTTGACCTTCCTGGAACCTATTGGTGCAATGAGTCACAATTGGCTTTCTCCCACTTGATGTACTTCACCTTTTCTGCTCTGATAAACAGTTTGTTCCTGAAGGTGGGCAAGCACTTAAGTATTCTGTGGGAAGAATAATCACTTCATGTTGTATCCTTCTGCTTAAAACAACTGTGCAGGAAACACACACAAACATTTGGGTGATATTGAACTGTAAAGATATAAGTTGTTCTTAAATTCTTCAGTACGTCAGCATTTTTAAAGAACTCTATAAGCTCTTATTTCTGCTCACAATAAGGCTCTAATATTAATCAATAAAATGGGCTGTGTTTTACAGATTAAAATGAAGCAGAAAGACTAAAGGCTCTGACAAGCCCCTTTATCATCAGGTTTAAATTAAAATATAAGACCAAAAACTGTCATGACTAAGTGTGACTGCAATGAAAAATGATGCATACATGCTAAGTGTTTGTAAAGATATATTTTTTGTCAATATACATTCACTGGGTACTGTAATATGACAGTAATACTTCCAGCGCTGTAACATCCATGCAACTCTACTGTAAGCCAATGAAACTTTTTAGCCATTCAAGACAGCTGTTTTGCAAAAGGAAGAAAAAAGTCAGTATTCACCAACATTAAGATGTTTTGATACCCAATTTTCCTTTCTGGTAGAGTATGTGTAGTGGTAGTTTGGTTGTTTTTAAATGGGAAGTAGTCATATAGTTTCCAGCACCGTCATTATTCAAAAATAAAATGGCTGCCACGGATCCACGTGTTACCTATCTGTGTACAAACACCAGCCCTGCTGCTTACCTGCTTCTAGAAAACCCAAGGCAAAATGGTTACCTAGCCATAAAAGTCAGTAAAATGTGGGAAGTTTTAAAGCAAACCTCCAGACATTACCTCAGTCCTCCACTGAGGACGTTACTTCAGGAAAGCTAAGGCTAAATTTTTGGCTTGAAATCAGGTAACCTTGCAATGGGAATTTTAGGGGGTTTCTTAAGTCTTTTGGTGGTCTCAGGTTTCTTGATTGCTATGTCTGGATACTACAGTTTTGAGGGTGATATGGAGGAAAGCTGGGCAGCAAAGAAAAGCCAAGGTGTTGTCTGAACTTAAAGAATTACAAGATTTCTCTTGAATTTATGTTTTATGATCATTTAGAGGAGTGGGGGGCAAATATGGGGAGGGATGAAAAAAAGCAGCAGCAAGTCATCTAATTTCTGTTAAGACTTCCTGTCTGCTGCTGGTTGGGGCTTGAACACTAGGAACTGAACCCCCTGCGATGGCTTATGTTGGAGACAAAACAGACATTTCATTTTCATTCCATATACCAGTACATCAAATTAGTTCAAAAAAGACATACATGTCTGTTTTATAGTCAGTGCCATTATTGCTTCCATAAGCCATCTACTTGTAGTCTTGTTCTGTATAAAAAACATAAACCAGGAGGTTCCCTGTCCTTGGCTGAACAAAGTGAAGTGAAGGGAAAAAAAACTGAATCAGCCTTCTAATTTGTCAAGCTTGCTTTTCTGCTGACAGCCAGCCTTGACACCTTTCTAACATACCTGATAATTCATGTGTCCCATCTGCTTTACAAAGTGTCACTATTAGATTACTGGAATATAGTAACATTTAAAGGGAAGGTAGTAGTTCAGTAATAATTCACTTAAGTGGATGACAACATAGCCATGAACTGTTTCCAGAATCATTATTCCCAGTCTATGACAGAACAGTAAATTATTTACAAAAAAACTAATTTCTGGTCTTGAAAATCCTCATTTGAAATTCTGTTGATTTTACTGTAGGCCTTACTGTTAACATTTATTCACAGAATAGAGATTGACTGGTAATTGGCAAAGAACATATCACTCAACCTATTAGAGAATCTTTAGACCAGCCTGTAATTTTGCAGTTAAACACAGTAATGATCTATTATCTACACAGATGCGATTGTTATTGGCACTACATGCAGCTGCTTAGGTTTAAAATTAGGGCCTTCGGTTTCAATCAAGATTTAAATAATTTTTGTGAGAATATTGTTTTGTGTTTTACTTGACAAATTAGTTTAAGGGCAAAGGCTTTAAATCATTTTATTTGCATCTATTGGATGTTGTGCCCCTAAATCAGTATCCTCCAGCCTGAAACTATTACCTACTTGTAGAGTTGTATTAGTTCAACAAGTTGCTGTTTGTATTAATGTCAACTAGGATTGTAATTTGAAGCAAATTATACAACAAAAACCTATGAATATTGCAAGCTATTCTGCCAGTAGGATGCTAGAAAATGTATTGTTGTGCAGCTATCTGGCCAAAGCACGATTTGATGCAATGTTTTGACATTGCCTGCAAAAGATGCATCTGCTGTAATTATACTCTACTTTTTCATCTTAATCTGTTTTGCTAGTTTCATTCATTAATTGTCTTCCTGTTGAGAGGAAGTTCATTTAAACAATTTGTGCTCCATGCCCCTTTGCTTATGCAATCTTTTTCCTGCCTTGCCACAGCTTACAGGTTATTCACTTTTGCTGATATTCTATGTCTGAGCTTTCTGCCACTCCTTTCACTTCCACTGTGTTTAGGAGTTGTTGAACTAAAGCTGAAAAAGCAGGTATTGGATCATTCCTCTAAAATAAAACCCATCAATCTCCTAGTAATGACGATTTAATCAGAGTCAATGCTTTCCTTCAAGGCCTTCTTAATTCTATTAGGCTTTGATGGTGGATCAGATCACACATGCTGTCCCAACAAAATCTATATAATGTTATGTTCTTAAAACCCATGCATAGTATCTAGCACAAAACATGACTGTTATGTCAACCCTATCCCGATATTAGCCTACTTGGACCAGCTGAACCCATAATCATTCCATAAATTTCTCAGTGGACATATTCTGAGAGAACAAAGCAGTGACCTCATTAGGCAAAGACCAACTGGAGATATGTAGCTCCAAGAAACAAAGGCTGTTTCAGAAAGCTCCAACCAAACAGAAAACTGAATAAACTAGATTTTTTCCATCATATGCACAGGGAAATGATAGGGATGCTATTGACTTCAAAAGAGTAAGAACAACCTGCAAGTCTCCTAGGCCCTCCACTCCTACCAAGTCAGTGCTGTGGGTACCATAGCTAAAACCTGCTAACACTGTCAGAGGTGCTGAGAATTATGGATACTTTCAGTGACTTCTCAATTGTCAAAGGTATGTTTTGCTCTACTTGTGTTTCTAATTTTTGGCATAACTACTGTACCCAAATGATTTGTCAGGTCTCTACAGCATTGTAGATTTCAGTACAGTGACCAATAAACTACCCCTGAAGTTGCTTCATGCTTATGCTTTATGGGGATTGAAGTGGCAGCCCAATATGTCCCTTACAGAAATCAGTGGTGGCATCCTTATTGATTCAAATGGAGTAAAGGTGAGGTCTGTTTTGTATTAACTGGAGAACATAGGTCAATCTGATTTAGATTTCTTTAGTTTGAGCAGTGTGTTACATTCATCAAGGATTTTAGATAAGATTTTCTTCATTAATTAATAAGTAAATAGATCCAGAAACTGGTAAGAATTGATTTTTGCTGATTTTAACAGCTTTTTGAACAGTGTCACTATATGTGATTTGTTCATTGATATTCTTGTCATATCCCTTGGAGAGTTTTTTTTTTTTTAAATCAGTATTGAACTTTGTGAACTGCTGATTTTCATATTTTCTTTCAACTCACACTTTGTTCTTGTTTAATTGCCAAAAGTAATAGTCATCCAAATTCTAAAAACAGCTAACCAAAGTGCAGATTTGTGGCCCGGCAGTACTTTATTCTACAACTAGACTTAATGAAAGCTTTTTTTAAAATGGCAAAGCACCACATTTCTTTAGGATCTATACTTTATGCTTATCGTTACAAAAATGTATTTGCAACAGAAGTGTTCTTATATAAATAGAAAAAAACATTTAATTTGCTGTATTTTTGAATAACACTGTATAAATTTACCATTGGGAAAAATACATTAAGTAGTTTATATAATAGAAATACAGCATTCTCTGATTTACCTTTAAATGCTGCATTTGATTTTAATGCATTAAAATAAGACTGACTGTACAGATAGAATATTTGACATAAAATTCCCCTGGTTTTGCTATAAAGTTTGTTGTGTGGTTGACTAATATCATTGTCTCAGTCCAACACAAAGTAATTTAACTTTGTAATTCGTGTTCTTATCACAAAGATATGGAGGTGTTTAACAAGGTTTCTATCTAATAATTTTAGAAATCGCAGTACAGTTCTGGTTGTTTTCTCTAAATTGTCTATGATTTTGTCAACGTCAACATTTTTTAAAAAGGCGTCATCACTAGCTAAATCTTTCATTTACACAGCAGAATATTTTGATTCATTAAAATTCAGAATATTATTTCTAGTCATGTTCTGTTGAAAGGAAATGTACTAAGTTTAAACATATCAGAAGAAAACCCCCCTCTTTCCTATAATGCTAGCTTTAAAGAACTTGCTTATCTTTTTATAAATGACCTGATTTATTTGTCAGATGTCAGCACTCCTAGAGTAGCAAGTCCTTGCTCATTTCCAAAAGGCTTTATCCTAATCTTAAGCAGTTTTTAGTTATGCCTCGCTCTGCCTAATTACAGATCCCCGCTCATCCTCTTCTGTACTTCCCCCCTCATGGCATTGCTTTGCATCCCAGTTTGCACATACATGGGAGGCAGGATCCTTATCTTTACAGGAATCACCTCTCATGCTTTGCAAGTAAAATGACACTATACAAAACATCACCTTAGTCTGAGCAAAGTAGTCGTGTACTTTGGTGTCCTTGTCATAAATTGCTAATTGCAAGGTTTTAATGTTTGAAGCAGAGTTGCTTAACAGAGAAGGTGACCTCCCTCTTAGCAATACCTGAATACTGATGAGTTTATTCACTTCCCCTTTGAGGGGAGGAAATCTAACTGACCCTTGTTACAACTATTAGCAATAAACAGAGGTCAGATTTTTGTAACAAGTATTTTGTAGCTACACACTGAGAATGCCATCCAAAACACCTGCTAAAGTTTGCAACAACTATTAAACCAGAATAGCAAATGAAATAGTAGAGTTTGTAAATGTTTAAATAATAGATCAATCCTTGCCAGAGACCTGCATTAAAGAATTCAGTGGCATTACATGACATCTTGTTTATACAGCCTTTCCTGTTCATAGGCCTTATCTCTTTATTGTACTCATCATGCAACTTGATAAATTGCCAGTTTCAATGCTTATGTGCACAGAAGTTATTTCTCAAGGGCTTTACTGCAGTGGGCTTCCCCACACAAAGCACTTGGGTCAGTGTGATCTCCAAGGATTCCCTGAATTAAACAGTAGGCACGTTTCCTGAAATGGGTGCAGGGAGGGTCAGGAATAACTCTGCTTCCGCAATCCACCATCTCTTTCCTGGCCAGCACATCAGAGAGAGCGGGTAGTATCTAATTTGCCACACTTACAGGCCAAACAGGAAATGGGAGAAGCCACGACTGAGGTGTGCCTTTGATTCATGGCTTTTGGTGGTGGTGGTAACTGCATCTGCCTCACCCCTTGCCCAGAACTCTGAAGTCAGTCTAAACAGTGTCTTAGAAACAACTCTCATAACACGTGCTGGGGGAAAGCTTGCTGGGTGAGATCACCTACCTAGGACCTGGGAGAAGGGTGGCAGGTGAGCAGATCTGCACGACTCACTGCAGCCATGGAGAAATGACTGTGGATAGACTGAAAGCTCATAACAAGTGCCTTTGGATTCAGAATGTATTACCCAAGGCTTACAGTGTATTTTCTAGTGCACACTCCCTGCAGATTAGACTGTAAGGACAGACTACAATGGTATTTTATCATAAGAATGGTAACAAACAAAGTCTATGCAAATTTGTTTGACACAATGTTTTTGGCTTATCCTTGGGTGCTAAGGTTCACAAAACACATAAAGGACATTTTTATTTCTGAAAGATGTCATAGCTCTACTTTCAGAACAAAATCAAATGTTATTTAGAGATTTATTTATTTGTTTCAGTGCATCAGACAGTTCCATGTCTGCTGCAGGTATTTTGCTTTCTCACCACATGCACTAAAGAAGGCTATGTATATTAATGCAGGCATTAATATTTCTACCAGGCCTCTCTCATTTTCTGTGTATCAACTTGTACAGGAAAAAGTTGATTGGTACATAAAACAAAGAGAAGAACAGCACTTTTAAAAATTACATCAAGGATAAGTGACGTTTGCCAGTCAGAAGCTTCTTGATTATCAAATGCTTTCTCTAATGCATGAGAAGTGAATAATCACTATTCTACTTGCAATTAGTTATGTTTCATTGAAAATAGCGCACCTCAGAGTTTGAGCGAGCTGATCACACTGCCCAGCCATTTGTTTATAAAAATTGCTTTCTTAGAATGACTTCCTGAGCAATGCAAAAAAAAAAATTCCTTTGACTTGCTAACAAATCTAATGCGGTATGTGCAGTTACCGCTTTGAGGCAAATGCAGCTTTTTGTGAAATCAGCGGGGACCACGTGCAAGGACAGTATACATATGTGCAGAGCCAAGACATCCTTCCAAGGCAGAGCTCAACACCTGGGATATGTTATTTTGCCTGACTATATTGACTTTGTCATAAAAACACCCTTTGTCTTCCTCTCCAGAGGAAAGGAAGAACATGAAAACCCTGCAGGTCTTAATATTTGATTCCCATCTTAGTAGCTATTCCTTGGCATGTTGCTGTCCTCCATCCAGCAGAAGAGGATCAAAGCCATTTTGAAGCATAGGGAGACAGCAGAGAAAGCCCAAGTGATCAGATGCTTCATAAGGAAAAACAAAATTATTTCTCTGATACTTGCATTAATTTCTTTATTAAAAATATTCCTTAACTGCTGCTCACAAGTCAGCATCCATCTTGTTGGGTTTTGGCTCAAGAACTTTGAATGCTAAAGAAGCACAGTTTCCAAGGGAAACTGACCAAATCCTCCTTCCAACAAGAAGTGTGCATGTGGAAACTTTCCTGGAAGGCATCCCCAGGTATGAAAAAGCTATTTGATAAGATCTGCTATGGATCTGATAATACAGCCATTTCTTAGAGTTACTTTAATGAATTTTTTTTCCTACTAGAAATATTGCTGTGCTAAATTTTCACCATGTCTTAACTTCAGTCTGTCGTGGAAGCTAGTTGATTTTAAGATATTCAGCTTTTATATTGGTGGCCTCATCTATGTTATTAACACTTGTGCAAGCACTACTGCAGACCCCCAAACCTTCAAAATATGCCTCAGTTTATTGTTAAGCCATGTCGTATTTGATACTCAGTGGTGATGGTAGGCCAAAGAAGCTGACATTTGTAGGAGTTTCAAGGACTTCTAGCAGAATGGCTGAGGAGGAGTGTTGTACAAACCACCTTCAGTTCAGGCAAGGTTTAGGTTTAACCTGTCTTTACACTCCTGATTCATCACAGCCAATACAGTGGGGTTAGTTCAGGAGCTGAAACACAGGCAGCTCAGATGCCTACACATCCAGGGTTGACTGGACATCTGAGCTGCAGGACCAGTTTGTCAAAAGGCATACTACTAGGGCTCTGATTTCATTGCCTGCAATCACTCACCTGGAATCATTACAAGTCACTTTTTAGCATCAAGCTTGGTGCTGTTGGAAAAAGAATTCCTGTGCAATTTGTTCTCTAGTGGACTGAACTTGAGATGATTGTTAACTACTTGTGTTAGGCAAACCAGGAAATCCATAGCAATTACCACTTAAACATATTTGCATTTGAGAGAGGCAAGCTTTATGGTAATTAAATGCACTTGCAGTAGCAGAATAATTCCTTGACTTTTTCCATGAAAAGTTTCCAAATGAAGATGAGAAAAGTCTCACTTCAGGATTCTGTTGTGCCTTGCATGTATTGGAGGTACTGTACGATGCACCCATACCACAAGCATGCAGGAGATCCAACATACCCAGCAAAACCTGGACTCTTCAAGAGCATTCTCCAGTTAATGTGTACATGCACAGTATGTCCAGCATCTTGAGAAAGCATCAAGTTGCGTGTGTGCTTCCTGCTGTTTGTACATTGGGCTTATTGCAAATTAATTACACCTGGTAAACCTACTGCCCTGGCTCTGAGTAGGCTGCAGGCTATGCAGAAATACCAAACAAACCTTCAAAGTCTTCATATTCCCTGTGGATAACATTTCTAGGTGGAAAAAGTAAAGGAGCATCTGGGAAAGTCTGGCTGGTAGGACTGTTCTTATAGATGTTTCTCTTAGTGCAGATAACTTCAAAGTTGCAGAACTATCACCATTTGCACAACCCAAGCAGCATAGACTTATCCACCCACCCACCTGATGAGGCTGGCTCTGCTATCTTTGAACTTTTCACACTCAGCTATTGATAATTTCCAAATGCTTGTTTTTAGTATAAAAAAAGATAGTGAATTAAAGCATTTGTCTCAGAGTTGTTGCTGCCAACATTTTCATTTTGATAAGAAAGAGCCAGCAATACAATTCTGAGGCACAGAAATAATAAAATTATAGATTCCATTACAGATTAAATTATTTTTTCATTGCTTTTCCCCTAAATTTATTTTTAATAGTCTGACCGTAAAGACATGGATATTTGTCAGTACATTTCACTGTTGACCTGCCATTTGTACTCAAAGGAGCACCTGACAATTGTGAAAAAGGAAAAACACATACCATCATGGGTAGCATCACCACAGTAGTATTCACATGCAAGTGAGTGAAAGCTTGGCATATGTTTTCAGTATTGGTATATTTTTCACCACTTTACCTGCTCATTATGTGTCTAAGAATACATAATTGTGGTCTTTTAACTCTTAAAATTGTTTCCTGAGCTGTCCTATTATATCATCTTGGTTCTGGGTAATCTTACAGTTGCAGACTGGGAAGCATTTTGTATAGGTAACAGTAAGCTTATGTTGTACAGGAATACCAACAATAAATCTATTCCCTCTTCCACAACTAAAAATGGAAGCCATGCAGAGTTTCAGAGCTTTTTATGAAGTCAGTTCTTCCTGAAGCTTTTAATACTGTGGAGAGAACAACACACAGCCTTCCTGCCTGCTAATGCCAGCCCTGGTCTTTGAAGGATTGTTTAAAAATTGCTCACAACTTTTATGTCCTCCTCTTCTACCCCTCTCGCCCACTAGAGCAGCCAAGCTGGGGAGAAGAGGTCAGTCATCTTCAAAGCAAGGCTCTGCCTGCCAGAAGGTGAGGAGAAAGCACAAGCACAGGTAGAAGCTGAGCCAACCCAGCTGCCTCAGGCCTCACAAGTGGTAAGCAATAAGCAACGCTCCCAATCAGAGGCACACATGCTGCCTGCACAGGGCATGTTCTCACTGACAGCCTGCATAAGCCTGACCCTTGGTGGAACTCAAAGCAGTTCTGGAAATACAATGTACATTGAAAAAAAAGTCAACTAGTCGTGGAACCAATTAAAAAACAGGATTAGAGTTAAGTATGACTCAGAGAGCTTCTCTAAGTAGTATGCCTAATGCACTTGACTTCCTCATGGCTGTTATCTACGTGGGGAGGAAATAATTACAATAACATTAAGCACTCCCTTTCCTAGAGCACTATTACAGTAAGCAGACTCCTAGAAGGAGTAAGTGGAGCTAAAAACGCAGAAACCCCCCGACTCTACTACACCGCCTCCAGAATGACTGCGCCGTAAACCTACCTCGCCCAAGGAGCCGCCCGCCTCCTCCCTCCGCACCTCATCCGCCGGCCGCCTCCCTGCGCGCCCCGTTCC